>JAHZNA010002674.1:0-51198 GCA_027743935.1 Sinodicranocentrus sp. ZH6
GTTTCTTTTGTACAAAAGACATATTATTTTGTGGAGTAACTTAGACAGCAGGCTTCAAGGTTGAGATGAGAGTCGGGGAAAATGAGACAAGCAAAAATTACATGAACCAAATTACTGTTTTTTACTGCCCACTTGTTCGAGAAAATAGACTAGGCAACTGAAGTAAATGAACATGATGATGAGTACTTGACATTTTGATAAAAGAAATTGTTTCTATTAAACATTGAAAATTGTAAAAGTGCAATAGAAAGAATGAGATTCAGCCAGAGAGGAACATTGCTCCGTTTTTTCTCCCTTCTTTGTGGTTTGCTGAAAGGAGAGCTCGGCATCCATAAAATGAATACAATCCAAGTTTGAAGGTGGCGTTGGCAGTCCACCACGGAGTTAGTGCCACTGCATCTTATTTCACAAAGTACATTTATTTATACCGAAACCCAACTCAACCCCAAACACTCTTTCAGAAGAGGGCAAAGATTCTGTTTATTTGGTGCGAAAACAGGGATTGCATCCGGTATCAGAAGAGCTTAATTATTGTTATTCTTTCATTAAATCGAGTAATGAAGATGCAGACGAAGAAAAATAAATAACTTGCATAATGTCTAATATTCTCTTGAGTAAACGTATGCACGGTTTTATTTTTTAATGTTTATATTTCACAAAGCCCCAACCAAACCAGACCAGCCCAACTAACCAACCAATACACACATAAATACATTCAACATTATTCAGTTTTTAGCAATTTAGAACTACTTGAAAACAAGGAAATCCCCCCAAAAAATACAGAGTGGTGGAGTCGTACTGAAGGGAATTTTTTACGGGAGCGTAAACAAACTAATTGAAAACTCACAAGTACAATAACTCACTGTCAAACACACGATGTGAATTAGGGCTGGAGGATGAATCCAGCAACGTATGTAGCAATCCGCCAATTACTTTATGTAAATCTTTGTAGATTCATCCTCTTCTAAATAGAAAAACGACCTAGTCGACGGCACAACGAGTCATCATGATAGGATTGATATGGAAACTTGAGTCTTAACTTAATAAAACTAACGACATTATTTCTCTACCAGACAATATTTGTGCCACACGCCATACACCAGCCGTACATCCATCCGCTGTTTGAACATTGTTTATAGTCAACAGTTTGAATGAAAGATGACAATACTTTGTTTGCTGACTGACAACTGATTTGGTGACAGACGACCGAGGTTGAAAAACAAAGCAAAAAACATTTTGGATTTCGTTTGAATGTGACTAAAAGTTACAATTGACAGAGTTTGGATGAATATCGGTCAACGGTTGACGGTATTGTTGATTGTAATATTAAGTACATGTGTGAGTATTTGTCAGTATTCCGTTCAAACAGTTGACATTGACACCTGTCAAGTGGCCACGATTTTAATCGGTTACAATCAATCGATTGGTTGTATGACAATGCATCTGAGATCGTTAATTATTATGTATTACCAATTAAATTATATAAAAAGGATGTTGTATGAGTTATTGTATGTTTTTATAGGTTGTTCGGAAATACAGGCTATTGTGCAGCATGTTCTAAAGTAATTCCAGCTTTTGAAATGGTGATGAGAGCAAGAAGTAACGTTTACCATTTGGAGTGTTTTGCATGTCAACAGTGTAACCATCGGTAAATAAATTATTTCAAAGTTTACGCTGCCTCATTTGTCTTTGATATATTATTGCGTAGTAATATTATTTGGAAACTATTAAATGAATAATGTTATAACTTCCCCTTTGGTGAGAGCAGGTTTTGTGTTGGAGATCGTTTTTATTTGTGTGAAAATAAAATCCTCTGTGAATACGATTATGAAGAGAGAATGGTGTTTGCTAATATGGCATGCAGCCCTGGAAGTCTCGCACTCATACGAAGGCAAGTCAGTAATTTCCAGGTATTAAAATAACGAAAACGATAAGTGTCTCCAGAAATTGATCTATGTGTGTGTTAGCGTACAACGCCTTTTCTACAACTCTATGTATGGGGAATATGAGTATTTTATAGCTTAAACTACCTAATTAAATGCTACGTGAATGTAGTAGAACATAGTTCAAATTGTTCGCTAGTTAACCTTATAAATGCTTTACAAACTGTTTAATCTGTAATAACTGCTAATCCAGTTATTTCCTCGTTTTTAAAACAGCAGCCAGGAGACGAAAATGAACGGCAACAACAGCAACAACTCTTCAATGGAAGTCACCTCCACAACATCGTTGACCAATACGACCAACTCGACCAACAACATCTGCACCAACAGCACAAACATTCGATCTATATCCCCAAAGCTTCAGCCAGTGAGCCCTTCAACCTTGGGAGCTATGGTGAGCCACGCTATTCCTCCAATGCACAGCCACCACCATCAACCCAGCATTGTTCCCAGACCGGTTACATAACAAAACAGACATATGTCAAAGAACGGAGTGATCCCTTTGTTAACGAAACAAACGTTCTTGTAACTTCTTCACCACCAACGGCAGAAAGGCCCAAGTCATCATACTCCTCTGATAGTGACAATCTGTATGCATCCTATACTGCTGAAAGAAACAATAACACATCTGAAAAACTTGGAGTCAGTAAACCCATCTGTTTTCATACACCAGTTATCACCCCAACTCCTATGCATTTGGTTCGTTTACCAGATGATCATCCTCTCAACTTATCCATTTCTTCTATAACAACAGCAGCTATTGTCAATCATGCCATGGGCAGTCCGGATTCAGGAATAGTCGAGGGATCTTGTTTGGATTTTCATGGAAAAGATGCTTACAAATAATATGATGCGCCGTCATTATATAAAATATAATCCGTTTTACAGAGTTGAGTCTTGAAATTAAGACGGATATTTGTAAATATTTTATTATTTTGATACGTGTGTTTCTCACAGTGTAGAAAAATGTGCATTTGCTTTGTTTGAATAGTTTCCGGGACTTGTTGAAAGCAAGATTTACTTTTAAATAAAAATATTGAATTTTTGGTTCGGATAAATACAAAAACCACATTTATTTAATTCATAGACGTTATAAGTCACTCTACATTCTACATTCGAATATTTTTCTAACAACCTTTTTCAATTGTAAACATTTTTAGTTTTATTGAATTCATGTAGTACTTGAATACAATTTTAATTGTTCTTCACGATGGTATTACTTTAGTATCTGTTGTACGTACGTAAGCAAAATGTATGAAACATGAATTTACATAAATTATCTATATATGTTGAGTAATATCCTTTTAACTTAACACCATAATTAATAATAGTATGCATTATATTGCTCTAGTTCTCTTCTAAAGGTAAAGTTTTTGAGTTGTAAATATTTTATTATATATTATATCATGATAACTACTGATGACGATAATGTAAATACGTTTGATGTTGAAAGCTAAGTATACGACTCCTGAAATAAAGTATGCTACATAACTGTTGATAGCTAACTGACCTAGTCAATCATATAAAATTTTTAATAAAAATTTTCATCATCAATAATCAATCCAATGTACAATACAAATCTAACATGCATCTTATTCTTGAACAATAGCGTACAAATCCCCTGCAAATCTTTTTGAAAATCCCCCTAAAATTACAACCTTCAACCCTGCGGGGTTCCTTTTCTTAACGAAGACAGCCCAGTACCTACTACGCTCCGTAGTCAGGTAAAGGTCACCTCCCATGATAAAACAATATTTCATAACATCATCAAACTCACTGTCTTCAAAGCGAGTGCGTCTCTTGTTCCGGACAAGCGTTCGTCTTAATGTTTGGTTTACACTCCAGTTCTCGATTGGCAAAAAGTTAGTGTCCGTTAACCCTTGTAACTCAAAGTGAATCCCTGACGCTTCTGGAGTATGTAAGAGGAAGTTTAACCCCTTCATTTTTCCAACTGTATTAAATAAACAAAAGAAACGACATAAAACTTTGAACGTAGACATTTTTTTAAAATATTTAAAAATTAGTAAATATAAACTAAAACATAATTAGTAAGCACTAATTCAATACATACGTTAATTGGCTCTATATTTATTATTGACTGCTCAAAGAATTTTCTTTCGTTTCAAAGAGATGAGTTTCCGATTCTTTTAAACTCCTTTGGACAGCAAAAGCCTGAAAACAAGTTGGCGCTTTAGAGTGTGAATCCTACAAGATCATTTTACATAGCCCACTACTGCACACAATTGAGCAACACCACAACACCGACACTCACAGAAGACGATGACGATAGCACATCTTGTCTTCGTATGTAGTCTGCATGCTCATATCCTGAACTGATCCCTTCAACGTCCTCACTTCACAATACATGCATGGCTGGAAACAGTGGGCGCGCATTTAGTTGATTGAATTCTTTGCTCATTTAGATAATGGTCAGCCGTTACTTTTAGGCTTGAGGAAAAAAGATGGGAAGAGGGTGTAGTGCGACTCCCATTTCTGTTGGTGCGATACTCCGTTCCCTGCCAACTCAGCTGAATTTAGGAATATAAATGGAATCACATTAGTATTATGTGCAGTTTAATATACTTTATGGAGGCAACACTGCCTTTTGTTCCTGTACACTTTGCATTATTGTATTATTTAGGGGATATGAGCCTGTCAGATAACAAAAGCTCTCGTGTATTTTATCCATGGAAGAAGTGCTACACAAAAGCTCACAATGCCGTGAAGGTGTGCAGCTTACGAATTCCAATCAATCAGCTACTCTCTCATGCTAATTTTTTTTTACTGTGATGATAACACTCCATTTTAAAATGCTCTCACGCACAGACAAAAGCAAGGTGAGCTTAAATTGTCGAGTGGATTTGGCGTGATTTGTTAGGCGGTGTCATGATATGCGTAAATAATTCTCATTAGAGGAGGTTTTTACAATGTTTCCGGACTCGTGTGTGTGGTGAAAGTTGGATGAAAAGATTGCTGATATGTGATGTTGAAAGTCAAAGTATTGTTTGAAAAGAATTGAAGAAATATATGGGCCTAGGAGAAAGGGAAGACGAGGGTATGTAAACTGCTCTTAAAATGGATACATTATTCAGCTGGGTGGTAGGTATGCTCATCCTTGACGGAGAAAATACTCAAGTTGTTGAACAAAGTAGTGGTGGCCCTCTGTAGGTGGTTCTTTTCTCCTTTACCCCATCCCCAAGTTGTGCTGGCGAGGCTAGTATCCGATGTCTAATTCGTCTTAATATCAAGTCCACATCTGATCCTATAAATTTGGCTAAAAACCGATTACCTTTCACTGAGCGGTCATGTGTACTCCAACTACCAGTGTTCTACTCTTTTGGTGAACTAATATTACCATCAGAGAACAAAGACATAACGAACAAACAAAAAGTAAACTGCTGTATTTGCCATTGTCCGTCTCAACTTGATTTTGTTTTCTGCTCTGCTACTATCTTTCAGATACAGATTTTCCAGCGAGCCCTCATCCCGTCTCTCTGCGATTCTCTACAAGCACATAATATATATATAATCTCTGTGTAGATGTGCCACTTTATATTTTGCCTAGTGCAAGTAATGAAGCATTATCTCTTTTGCGTTTTGTAAGCATGAATGCAGTCTTTATCTCATTGGATGTATCATATGGGACCGACTTCGATGGAGAAGTCCTGAGCTATAACTTTCCCTTTTTTTCTCTCTCTCATGACTATCCATACGCTCCACAATTCCAAACTGCTCTCTTGCTGTACATCCTCATCCCTGAGGAGTAAGAGAGAGAGAGGAGAGAAACGGCGGGTGAAAGTTTGTGTGAAAGCCATGATCATGTGTATCATTATATTGTGTGTCTATGCCTTGTTTACTGTGAATGCACCATTGCCACTGAGCTGGTGGCATAATACGGTCCAAATAATGTAAATAGGTATTACAGTCAGAGTGTTCCAGTTAGTTACCATCAGAGACGAATGGCTCTCGTGGCTGTGACCATTACATAAGTCGGCCTCCACGGTCCATGTTTCACTTATTTACCTTGCTTAGTCGATTAATGCAATCATCTTGTTGCGAGAGCATTACTCACAGACCCAATTAGTTTCTCTACTGTGAGCAGCAGCATAACATTGTTATTTCCCATTGCTGCTGCATACCATCACATATAATAATACAGTAAGGGAAATGCACTCTCAATAAAAGTTGTACACATGGCACTTCTATCACACACAACTAAGTCTTCTTCTCAACTTTAAACAAACCACGGCACGACCGTTCCTCCCATATATCTTCACAATGCAATAACAATATAGCTTTGGGGCTCTCGCCTGAATTCAACAATATTTCCATCCAATCAGCTCCGCATTATAAAATTTACACAGCTTTGCCTTGCCTTTGTTTCCTCCATAATAAGTAGGATAATGCTCTAGTCCATTGTCAGTGATGAACGAGTGAGAAAATGGAAAGTACAGAGGGAGATAAAGGAGAGAGTCATTCTAGCGCGTTCCTTTGTTTTTGTCAACTTTAATTTAAAATGGTGTCGTCGTGGGCTTTGTCGCTGAGGATTTATCGTGGCTCGCATCAACGAAAACCTCTTTCTCATATTATATTATTATTATTATTGGGATTCGGGAAAACTTGTTACATAAAAGGATTACTTTCTCCAGTAGATACAATGGGATAATGTCCAAGCTGCCAAAGACCGTTCATGACATCTGTGTGTATAAATGCACCTCCACACCGGTGCTACTACCCATGTTTCCGTACTGGTTAGCAGAGATATCTAATTCAACCATGAATTCCATTGCAGCAGCTCAAGCATAAAACAATAGCACCAGCTCCGTGGTTTGCAATGAGAGAAAAGAAGGGGTGGCTGGGGGACATGGATACCGACAGTTAATCCACTATCTCTACAGCGAATTGATCAAAACTTTTGCCATTTTTCATTAACTCTTCCCCTTGTTCTTCGCCTTCGTGAGCTATCTATAGCTCCACATGAGAGTCGAATTGAGGCTTACGTTTTTATTCCATTAAGACTGAATCTTTCTTGTGGGAAAATTGTGTCTTTCCAGGAGAAAGAGATTTGTTGAGAAGATATTAAAATTCTCAATTGCAGAAATCAATATGCAAAAGGGGATGAAACTGATTCCAATGAATAATCCGGGATATACATATGGAGAAAGAGAGAGAGAGAGCAGGTCTTTCTAGCTCTGCCAGCCAGTTTTTCATTTAATAGAAGAATAATCATGAAAATTGAAAATGAGTCGCTGACAATGACTCAATGCGCTGCTCACTTATCTTTTCAACTTTTGTGTCCATATCCTTTCACACACACGTGCCAAATGAGTCCCCGCTAGATTGAAACGATGTATGTGAACTTTCATGGATGTCGTAGTGAAGATACGATGATGATGATGAGCGTGTCCTTTTTTAAGGACGTTGTACGCATAAATTTTATAATCCTTGTACTTTATGAAATCGAGAGGAGCTTGAGTAGCCGTGCTTTTGTCTCATGATTTACTGTGGCTTTCTGGTGAGTGGAAAACGGAAATGACAATGAAAATGTTGGCGAGTACTGCTGTCAACTTGTCTCTTTCTATTTTTGGAAGCTCTATTCTGTCCACACGAGCTGTACGTCTACCTATACGTGACATTGTGTTTTGTGTCATATTTATTTGTTCATTGTGGAAAAGAGCAGCTCAAGCGTTTGTGTTTACTCAGCGTTCATTCTGAGACCAACACGACTCCCTAATTTAGCTGTTTGCTTTATACTTGCTAACGATATTGGTGGAAATGATGATTATGATTAAAGTCATTTACTTGACTATGTCGCTCTTTCCATTTCCATCCTAGCAGGGATACCTATGTTATATCAGAGTTGGATTTTGGGACACCCTCTCTTTCCCCGTACTAACTTCATAACGCTCGGTGTTCATGGTCGATTACCCCGAGTATTGAAATGAAAATGTCACATGAGAGATTTAACCTAGCCAACGAACCATCCAACCAACTAGAGGCTTAAAACGGAGAACTATTAAAGCTTCTCATATCATAAATCGTTTTATTCATCTATCAAAAAGTAACTTGCACAGTGGCGGTAATAAAGGAGCCAGAATTTCACCAGAGACGAAAGAGTGAGTGAGCATTTACTCCACATCTACAGTTGTCATATATACGTTTGTATGAGCTGTACCGTCGTCGTGTAGAGCTTGTAGAAAATGATAAATTAATTCATTTTGGTTTCCTTTCCTAAAAAAAATTACAAAGATTATTATCACGTATGGTGTTCCTATCAGGAAAACCAGAAGTACGTGCGTATTTGACAGCATCAGCTATCATAATCCCGGATGGGATTCTGCTCCAAAAAAACCATCATTCTTTCTTTCCCTATCCTTCACTTTTTTTCTATAATGGATAAAAGTGGAAAAGCTTGGAATTTCAACGAGACTCGTAAAAAAGGTAGAAAGATGAAGAAAATGGAGTCGTGTAAAGATTTTTTTTCTAGTAGGGAAAATTAATCCATGAAATCAATGTTTGTCTCGTTTGTGGCTGCTGGTGTGCTATTATGAATTGATATAATGGATTATGTGTTCGTGCTGAGTGTGTTTCGTAAGCAAACAAAATAATGACGATGGGAATAATATTATCATATTGATAATAGCTTTTGGTTGCGGTAATAATAATAGAATCCATGAAAATCATCTCAGTTCCTCTCCCCACCTATCAGATCAACTGTGGGGAAAGGGAGACATGATGAAACGGCCCAAATGTGGGTACGATGATACAAAGTAATATTCCAGTGCTCAAGTTCAATTCATGAATGAAGTGACTGGATGATGACGACGATGATCATGAGGAGGATGAGTAGTGTGCATATCCACACATTCTCGTTTCCAGAGTCACACACTCTCTCTCTCTCTTTTCTCCCCTTTTCAAATGGAGCTTATTTCTCATGTATCAAAGCTTCCTTGCCTCTTTACCTCATTCTTCTCTGTCTTGTTATGCTGCTCTTTTTGTGCACACTGGGATGGGCGCATTGTTATTTTGACCACAAGACTAAATAAACCCTTGTACAAGTGTAACAGTGTGCAGTCGGTTATAGATACATAAAATGAATAACTTTCCTGTTTCCTTTTTTTGCTTGTGCTACAATTTGAACGGCTTATCTTAAGTAGTTTGCTAGATTCGTTTTTGCCTTTTTCCTTTCGTTCCATCGTCGTCATAGTCATCTCATCCATTCATCCGACGGCTTGGCCTGTTTCGTGGGCTCCTGTGTGGTTCTCGTATATAATATTCAGGATAAGACTCATCTTCTCACGAGATGTTGTACGTACACTACAAAACTTGACTGTGTATGCATGCATGCTTTTACATTCATGAAAAAGCAAATCTTCTATCATCAGTAGGGAATAGGAGAGATAGGGTGAGTAAGTGAAGGAGTGAATCTAGCCCTATTGAGTATTCCAATGTGGAACTATTCCCATTATTACTCTTATTATTATAATATTGCACATAAACTCAATCCATCCAGAGATCTCTGGTTAACAAGTATTGTGCTCGTGACAGAGTTACAGAATGTGGTCGCTTTTCTGACTACTTTTCATTCTTTTGTCTGGTTTCGCTCAGCTAGGCAAAACGACAATGCAATGTGATACGATGTAATGTAATTCACCACCGCCACTTTTTCCGCTGTCTTTTAAGCACACGGAGCGTTTGAAAAAATTATATTCCCAGTCTGTTATGCTCACTCTTTCTTCCTTATTTTTCATGTCATGCTTTGTTGATACTTCACTCGGTAATCTTCTATTTTCCATGGTTATCAACGTCTTGAAATGATTGGCGAGATTTTTTGCATCATTACCAAGGCTCATTACAATTGAAGAAGTAATTAATTAGCTTACCTTCAGCAAAATCATTTCAGGATTAGCATAATGTAGTCAGTATAAGTGCATATTGTGGGCTTTTTGTCAAACAAAAATGTCATGTTTCCATCTTATATTGTATAGTTTTTTGCTCAGTATAAAGCATGTGGGTAAGGCATGTAGGTACTCCTCCCGTAAAAGTTATCATGTTTCCCCAACTTTCTTCATAAAACATTCATGTTCGTCTTATATTCTATTTGTATCATGTAGAAGGGGGAAATAAATTGACTTTATTTTTTTATTTCATCTCTCAAATACTGTTTTTATCCTAGGTATGTTTACCATTACGATATTTTGCATCGTATTTCCACATCTCTCTCTCCTCCTTTCATTTTTATGACTTGAACCTTTTTTTGTGTGTAGAATGTGAAAAAATAATGTCAAGTGAAATGAAGTTGACTGACTGAATCAGTTTGCCTTACAGTACATTAAGCATGGTGAGTAGTCGATTAAGGGAAGAATGAGAAAAAGCGGAACAGGGAAGAGCACAATAATACCTACAGAGAGAAACGAGCATCATTTTTTCAGTGCAATCTTTCTTCCTCATTTAATGACATGTGTGTTATATAGATACACTGGGTCACACAAATTGTGACTCACAATCCCCTCCTTCGCTTGACCCAACAAAAACATTTAGAACCAGCCACAAAGCATAACTCTTCACTGCATCATCCTAAATCATTTATTCTGATGACTGATCCTGTTATATACCATCATATTAGAAGGTTGTTTTTAACCATTTTTCTTGTGAAGAATTTTGCTCGACTCATGACACTTATCATATCTCTTTATCTTTACCATTTTCTTTGGGCTCGTCATGTGGAAATAATTACGACGCTTATGATTTTTTTCCCTTCAAGACTCCTTTTGTTTACTTTGTCTTTCCAATGTTTAGGAGAATAAGAGTGCAAGTGAGCATACAGCTAGTTCAAATGATGCACATCATCAGTTTTATAAATTATTATTTATATTTCGATGACGCAACGGTATTCAACAAAGAAAATGAAGAGATTTGCACGAAAATGACACTTTGAGCACAACGTGCAACTTGCGTAGCATGAATAAACAGGGATCCTTTAGCAAAAAAGACTTTCGAGCTCATGGCATGCATTTATGCATACCAACACACCAAACTGGTTTTCTTTTTCTCCCACTCCCACTCTCAACTCGAGCCATGCATTTTGTGCACTAGCTAGTTTGTATATCGTTGAGAAAACCTCTATTTTTCCTAAAGTGAGGGATGTAAACACAAGATCTCTCTAAAAGTCTCTTCTGTGGCATTCTGAACAAAACAGATTTGGAAAGTATGGAATTTATAAAGAGTTGAATACGTCGGTTGAACGCTTTTGAAGAGAAATGACGAATGAGGGAGGGAGTCGTTCATCATCATCATCAGCATCATCCCTCTCTGAATTATCTATCACAGCAGCAAACAGAGAAAGAGTGGGAGAGCATATTCTGAAAGTTAATACAAGGAAAAATAAGAGGTGACTTGACTTTCGTGTGCTGTTCGAAGCAAGTGACTTGAACATAATAGGTAAGTTTTTTAAAAAAAAATGTAGTCTAGTGGTAGAACATGTCTCAAAGAACACAGCTCTTTAGTGGGTTTGTTTGGTGAGGATTATGGCTTTTTTGGTTTCCATGATGATCATTTCATATCCGACCAAATGGAGTCATATCTTGGCATCATCATTAATAGTGGTGGCGGCATGTGTCACAGGGAAGTGAATCGAGCTAAAGACTTACAATCCCACATCATCATCATCGTGGCAGCCGGCTTCTGCATTCATTTAAAACTAGAGGACTTGCCATCCTGTGTATTTATTTATTTATGTATGCGTGTGCAGCCTCAGCCAAAGCCAAAGGAATGATTTGCATTTGCGTATCCATCCTACTTCCTTTCACGTTAAGTACACACAATATTGCATTATTATCAACATCATCATTATTCAAAAACTCCTTGAGACACTTTTTCTACCCTGATACTTAAAGACGCGCGTATTACTCATGACATTCATCATTATGTAGATAGGTATGGTGTATCCGCTCAAGGAGTTCACCGGAAAATGAAAGTGGATTCATGGGGGAAAGCTGGCACGTCACTTGCTCCGTATTTGTCTTTTTTATATAATGGAAGAAACTGAGTCAGGCACAAAGTTTAAACTGTTGTGAAAAGATGCTCAACTCGTCAGGTTTCATGAACCTCGAGGACAGACACAGGTTTTTAATGTGCCCCCACCATAATTTGATTTTGGTACTGTTGTGAATAGCAAACATGTATACGTGAAGGCCATTTTTGTTATCCTTTTGCATTTTGTATTATGTTAACGTGATGACTGGGCTAAAGCAGAAGGGAAATGTCATTGAACATGTCATAAATCATGCAAATTTATGAATTTACCATAGCTTTTTACCCTACCGTAACATTCAAAAGTAATCATAGTAAACTATAAGAATAAATGTTTCCCCAACTCAATGAGGACTATACGCCGTGGTATTAGATATAAAAGAATGTGAGGGAATTTTCCTTAGAAAAACGTAAAATTCTTGCTTCTTTCTTTGTTTGTTATTTACATGCGTCTTGTTTAAATAGTCACGTTATTAGAAACGTAATAATCAATCGGGAAATGAAAATGGTAAGCTTAAACATTTTTCCCAACTATTCTGCCCAATGTGAAATGCAATGTTTGAAACTAATAAAAATTCAAAAAAAAAAAACAGTTTGGATTCAAGAAATCCGTTTGAATAACCATACGAGAAGTTTTAAAAGGATGCATTCCCTTTCCCCTTCCGCTGTACATGTGTTTCACCCCTCCTTCCTAAAAGGAAAGTTTTTTTGTCTAGAGGTGTATAGGTGGTTGCTACTTGTGCATTTTACTCTTTTCCTTAACTTCTCCGCTTTTACTAAACTTTCCCCACCTCACTTGTGTTTGAAGTGAGCATCTTTTCTTGCTTTTTTTCTTTCAAGGAGATGCATGATGGTCCTTGGAGGTTTTTCACAAGACCAGCATCAACATTCGTCATGACTCTTGAAAACCCTTATCATGACACCTAGTAAAATGGTCCGGACCTCGCTCTTTCTACATTACCATGATTCCTCCCACCGCATTAGTAAGCATAAGTTGAGTGTAATAAAATGACTGTAACTAGCTGACAGCTGCAAGTTTATTACATACATTATTTTGACTAGTCTATTTGGGAATAGGTGGAAACGGGATTTCCCCACTATAAATTCCTCATGGTGCAATATACATTAAGCTTTTTTCCGTAATATGTCCAATGTGAGACTTTTTTTCTTCCAGCAATTCATCCTTCTTGTGCCGTATACATTGGACAGCTGTAAACATGAAAGGTGGAGTGACTGTTAATGCACAAGGAATGAGGACTTCTTGGAAATGCACTTAAATAACACGATACTAGAGCTCTTTTATGGGAAACTTCTTCTTCATCCAGTTTAGACGATGATGAGTACGAGGATGGTTTTATGTATTTCGCGTAATCCGGAAAAACGGATAATGCTGCTAATTCGCAGAAAAATAAAAAAATACCTGTTTTCATGCAATTTTACCGAAATTCATATAATTCATTTCTATGAGCACGAGTAAAAACATGATATCCCTCTTCAGATTTGACGTCAAGGGTTGTCAGTGGATATAACCTCAGCAATTGGCGGAGCGGTAGAACGTCTTATTGTTAGTTTTTCTGTTTGTTGAAGAGTAAGTATGAGAATGGAAATGAGAGAAGAGGAGGGAACAAAGAGAGCAAGACATGTTAAGTGATGCTTCAGCAAACACTTGAATAGAAACACACCAAGGGAAAGTAAGCCATATGAGAAAACCCGGCGTTGGTGCTTGCTCTAACTCTTGGGATGTTTTGGGGCATTGTTTTACAAAGGAAATATTTAGCTTCTCAAACAGATGCATCGTTTTTCAAAGTTGTTACAAAATAACCGCAGCGACTGCTTCATAAATGTATGTACATTTTTCATGATATTTTATTTATTTTTTTAAATCTTGCGTGATATATTCATAATGGAATACCAACAACATAAAAGACTGGCTTCTGATATTAACCCTTATTACGCTAATACTTGCGCATTTATGCATGCACAAAACATTCCATAAGATTACCTTCTTGACAACATTATACACAGAGATTGTTAATTTATTTAATAATAGGATAAATACACATGTTGCTACGGCTACGACTCAAACAGCTGCGATACATAAGTCACGCCTACTTTCTATCCTCTTAACCGAGACCAATCGAATCTACTGGAAATGATTTAAGTAATCTCTACTTACCTAAGTAAGTTAAATACTCTGGAACTATATTCCAACCTTGTCACGCTATCATCCTAATCTATTCATGGATTGTCAGTATACACAAGTCTTTCACAATCTAATTCCATGATATCGTATATATTAGGGGTTTTTTATAAGTACTCTCATCCCGACATACAATTAATACTATCAATTTTCCCCATCCACACGGCTCACCTTCTTACTCCCAGCCTTAATTTAGAGTTTACCACATCATGACTGGAATGATGAAGCTTAGAAATAAATCGTTTAGCTAGGAAACCGCCAAAAGGCTTCAAATCGAGTTATCATTCCCTCCCTCCTCCAAAGGAAGAAAACGACCGCACAATTTTCCACTTTTCAAGTACTTTCTTTATATGTTTTTAGATTTGAGAGAGTATTTGAATTTGATGACCTCTTGAGTCATTTTGGCATGAGTGGCATTATACGAATAAAGGAATAAGACTAGGAAATAGTACACTTAAGAGGGCAAGATCAGTTGAATGACTAACTTTACTGCTGTTTATATCGCTTTCAGACCCCACACGCGAGTAATAGTAATCGAGGTGGTAGTAGCAATATCAATAGAAATAGGATTGTGTTTTGTGTACGTCTGCAGCTATATCATAACTGAAAATCCTTTGCTTTTTGAATATCTATATTTAAGTCGGCCGCGGCACGCCACGCTGGAAACGTCCATGAATTCAAACAACCACACGGTGGACTGATACGAAACCGCTATTGTGAATGGAGACCATAAAAAAGCATTTTTAACTATATACCTTTCACATTATATCCTTTACAGCAAGCATACACATATGTTTGGGCACCAGTCATTCAGTGTTTGCCTCAAGCAAGCCTCTCTCTCTCTCTCTCTCTGACTTGAGATTTCTCAGGCTATTAGGGGAGCTATTATTATTTGAACATTCTGTTGACTTGTAAGTAAAGTGAGTTAGAAGAAAAGGAAAAGTGCGACGAGAAAGAGAGGAGGAAAGAGGAGTATAGCACTTTTACCATCTTTACAGCTATTTCTTAGCGAATTTATATATGTGGTGCATAGTGAGCTGACTGAATGCTCCTCTACAGTTGTTCCTTGTCTCTTGATACTATTACAATTGCTATCATTTGAACGTTTTCTTCTCTTCTTGAGATGTTATACATAATATTCATTCTTTTCTCCCGGTCTAAAGAACTCCTCTTGCGGTGAACTCCCATTTGAAACCGATTTTACGATTCGATCAAGCATAAAATGACAATCTTTTCCTTCCCATTATTTTTCAACACACCATTTCTTAAAATCACAAGAAAAACCTAGAGTATAACAACATACACACATTCAGAGAAAAGAGTGTGTATTACGGAGGGGGAGGATTGTGGGGCAATGTAATAGTAGCACATTGCAATGGTATCTTTCTATTATTTGGAATCTACATCTTTGTAAAAACCCTTTCCGGAAGATCAAAACAAAAGGTTTGAATGCCATGCATTAAGAATGATGACAAGGAAACTTTTGCATATATATTTGATGAAGGAACTTATATCACCGTTGTTGATACTTCGGAGAGAGAAAACATCTTACACGATGTTTTATATAATATGATTATTAGTATGACTTACGTATTTCATAGTTTACTTTCATAATTTAGCCTTCTAAAAGAGTCTACTACAGCTGTACATATTATTATGCTAAAACTGATGTTTTTCTTTTCTTTCGAAAGCAATTCTCCTCGGAGCAAATTCCTGGAATGTATTCTGTGCTAACTTCTACGTTCACTATGAGAATGATCCTTTTTATGTGAGAATGGAGCTAAAAGTCCGTTACGCACCTATTTCACAAAGCATTTCCTTTTTAAATCGCATATATCAGAGTTGAATAGTAAGCGTTGAGCTACTCTAACAAAAACTCTCTGGTGGAATAATCGTAATTCAAATTTTTATCAATCTGCATCCTTAATCTCTTAGAATATAAAATTTGGCATGCATGATCTGAATCCAAAAGGGTTGATAAACTGCTACTCGGAAGATGCTACGACCCCGTTAGTTCTCATGGGTTGATTTCTCCCAGAGCTCATGGCACCATTATTCATAATATGGATTGGATTTGAGCCTGGTTGTGAACCCTGTGAAAAGCAAAACATACATAAAGAGTTCCTTAAATATATATCATGTCTCATCGGCTTTTATATTTTACAGGTTGAAATCCAAATACATACGTCACTCACAACAATAAATCATGACGTACCTCATCATTTAGTTAATGAAGACTAATACTACTTACATGCGGGATGTGGGTTACTTGCCGGTTCTGCTTCAGATTTTGTACTGACCCGTTATTTCCAGAATTCATACTTGCAAACACCATCCTCTCCTCGTAGTCGTACTCGCACAGTATACGGTTATCACAAAGGTAGAAGCGATCGCCGACACAAAACCTGGGCGAAAAATAGAAAAATATTGGGCCATCCTGTGATTTCCTTTCATCTGATTTCAATTATCACAAAACTCCCAACCAATTTCAATACAATTATTTATCCATGCTAAAGCAGACCCATATAATCCATGCTATTATCAGTCTATTAAGAAAAAAGGCGAACGAGCTGGAAATCACCTCCTACGCCCTTAACCAATTGCAAATAGAGATGTGACAGGTTATGCACACGTGAAAATATTCTGACCAACTGCTCTGAGTTTGTTTGTGTGTGGCGTGCTTAATTACAGTAGTTGTAACCACGCGAGAAAGCAATTCGAGTAGGAGGATCGACAACAACTGTGCTTTTTACTCTTCCACTTGCACCAGAAAATATGAGCTAGTAGAAAAACGGAAAGCATTTAGAAACTTCCCAATTAAATAAATAGTTCTCTGAGCGAAATAGTCGTTGGGGAATTATTTTAATATAAACAGCAACCTAATTAGAAATTATTCATTCTCAAGAGAGGAAAAAATCGAAGGGCAAGTTGATGAAAATATGCATAATGAATTTAATAACAGACCTCCTGGATGAGTAACTCTGTGATAATGAGGGAGGCATAAGTAGATTACGGAAATGAACAGGAACACCTGACGTCCTTTGCTGACTTTTTCATGGGGTCCTGTACTCGGAAAATATAATTTATTCTTTCATGCTCTCCATATTATCAGATTATCGCTGTAGTTTGAGGAATTCCCTGAAGAAAATCCAAAGAATTTCCCCTGAAGAGAAAACATCAAACATTCAAGAGTAAACTTTCCTTTGAAAGTCTTACACAGATTTTCACAACCACCCCCCAACCCACACGGAATTCCTTTCGTATGCATAGCGAGCCGATATAGCAGCTCATTCTTTCCAGCGTTTGCAACACATGTAGCGTGGTGTAAAAGAAGTTGCAGAGAATGACCAGAAGCAACAGTGATATATTTATACGATGAAAAATCCCTTTACACACACACTAAGGAATTCAGTCGGGGTGGAATGGGTTCGTGACGAACAAGTTTGTTTTTCTCCCATGCTTCTTTTCCTCTCAAGCTAATAAAAGACGAAGCCTTTTCGCTCACACATGGAGTGCTGTATGTTGTTGTGTGGTTGTTTTATTCATTATTTGGCAGGGCGAGTAAAGAATGCTGTAAGGAAAGTATACACACAGAGAGTCATGGACTTCTTGTGCTAAATCATCTATAAATAGTAAAAAATAATACAAAAATCTGTGCATGTGTATGGGCAATAATTTTGGTGGCTGATTTCAGCTAAAAACTGGTTGTGCAGACAGCAGCCTGGTAGACTAGCTGGCTTTCCATGATACACAATAGGGTCGTCGTGGGGTATGGATGTAAAAGGTCTTATAAAATATAGGGATATTATACTTTCACTTCATGTGCCCCGCACACCACCATCAGCACCTGCACGTGATTCATTAAATGATAAATATCAAATTTTGCTTTTTTTAATTTCCCTGCAATAAGTTTTTCCTTGGCTCGTTTGCTCGCTGTCGTTGCCTTTTACTGCTGGAGTAACACTAACTTGTGACTATGTGGCTTTGCTCAAGCTTGTTTTTCTCAAGGGTGTGCCATTATTATTATCATGTGTAAGTGAGCTGCCTAATATTTATGAACGATGTTGTTCTCCCCTCTCGCTCGTTCTTTTTTTGAACCGCAAGTAACTCGCCGAGTGAGAGTGGAACAGGGAGAAGGAGAAAAAAAGGGATCATCACACAAGTCAGGATTTCAGGATTCACGATGGCTGTATGCATGGTTAGCTTGAAGCCATGCGGTCATGGAATGGTTGGATGGATGGATTCATGAATGCATGCATGCATTAAATTTTTGGGTGAGAGCACAAGAGAAGAGCTCAAAAAATACACAACAGCAATACACACATGGTTGAATCCATCAGAGGGATTAAAGAGAAAAATCTATTCTGTGGGGATAGAACGGTTTCCCACAATCTGCTTCATCTATTTCACTCTCCACAATATACGACCGTCACTTACGCATATATTTATTAGTATTTATTCAAGATATGCATCGTTTTTTCTGAAACCCATTCAAATCCTGTCTATCCCACTCTCACAGCTCCCTCATGCACTTCTCTCTTGGCTGACCGAAATATCATGAATGTTGCAATAAAATATTGTAAATATCAAAAAAGGAGTTGTAGGCCGGCCAAGTCTTTAATTCCTAAATTTGATGATTTTTACTAGTTCCCACTTTATATAATCGTCCTAGTTCAATGGCTTTGTTAGCATTTCATTTCCCTGGATGAGGGAAAAAAGTAATGTGCCGGGCATCGGCCCACCAGTCCCTCGTCGTTAGGAATAATTGCATGCACAAAGTAATTAAGCTGATGGTTACATTTATTTATATACAGGAAATAGGGCAAAAAATTGATTAGATTTTTGTTAAACCCTGGTGACAATTTATATTAGGAAATTGACACTAAAAAACGAGTTTGCATTGTAAATACCTGTCTGTAATCTTCTTTCCACATCCTGCGCACTCCTTTGAGATCTCCGGGTTAGTAGCTTCGGATTTGAGATTCATCATTACCTACAATAGAGAAAAATAAACTCATTTTGATTGGAGCAGAGATATTCATGATCGCAAGAAAAACCCTTTTTAGCAAGTTCCATTGATGCACACACTTTGATAAAGGATTGAAGGGAAAAGTGGCCTTTACAATTGTGAGCATTTCCTTTTGTTAGTTCTTTCTTTCCGTTTCACACAAAACATAAAATCTTCATGTTTAGGAAAGGAGAAACTCACGCAGTTACACATAATATGGTCAGTGAGAAGAGGAGATTTATGAAGAGATTTTGGTTGCCGTAGAAAGGAGAAAAAATTAAACGGTAAAAAAATAGCCAATCTTCTCACTTTTCAAGAAAAAAAGGTACATAATCGATTCAAGAAAACGACGAAATTGGAATTTTGGATGGCTTTCCCTTTCAAAGCTTTACAAAAATGGCATTTTGTATACAATAGAGATTGTAATCTGCAAAATAAGAGGAGAGTGAAAGGTGGAGAACGAGAGTATGAAAGAAAAGAAAAGATATTGGGATAGATCTCTCTCCTATCCTTTTCTTCCCTTTCCTTCCTCACATCATTTTCCTTTAGCTTTCTCAGTTAGCGTTTTGAATGGCGTTAAAAATTGTTGATTTTTGTCAATTTTGCCTACTTCCCTTTTCCCAGCCTCTTCTACACCACTATAAAAACATATAAGCTATAATATGTACGTGGTCAGGCCTAAAAGTTCAAGTAAGAATTCCTCTATAACAGTTTTAATGCTTTCTGGAATAGTGGGATGCTCACTATCCCATTATAACTACCACCACCTATTCAACTCACATGTGAGAAGTTTCATCCCTTATCATGTCTATTTTCGTATTCATTTTTCTCAGGGAAGAGTGCAAAGTACAAAGAATACGACGAGATATCTGTAGGTATCATCATGTCTGTTAGAATCGTCAAGCCCACACTCTTTTTTGGAGAAAAAAGTGTTTCTCGAACCATTTAAAAAGGAAAGCATGACATGAGAGAGAAATACTTTTACAAAGGCGTTCCAGGTGATGAGGACAGTAGTCGTTGGTTGGTACTCGGTCTTTCCTCTGAAAAGCGCTGCCAGCTCCCTTGTCATATTCTTCCGTCGTCCTGGGGCATCTTTGGATGCAACTCATTTTTCTCATTCTCATTTCTTCTATGTCGTTTGGCAACCTTTCATTTCTGGATGATGAAGAGGAAGGGGACTATGGCGAGTAAGATGATAATAGTTGCTAAACTATCATCATACCTTCTGGCGATCCAAATATCCTTGGATTGTACGGCATTTAAAAGAGCTATTCCATTCCATTGGGTTTTTGGCCCATTCATGAAATTCAAAATATACTCCCATAGCTTTTCCCCGTAATAAAGAGATGCTTTTCTCTCTATTAAGAAGCAATCACCCCACACCACATTCATAAAGGATACGGATACTTTTACTGGTTCTACGGAACGTGCAAATAGTAGGTATAGTGTGGGTGCGAGCTGGGAAATGACATGAATGGTGATGTTGATGCTCATGACGATGGCTTTTCTTTTCTCACAATCGGTCACACAACACCAAGTAAAGCCAACATGGTCACTGTGAGTAACCGCATGAAATAACAGTGAAAAGGTAATCTATTATATTCATCTCACCACTGCAGCAGTACTTATACTTCCACCCGATGTGTATTTAGCAGGAAACACACTCTTTTAAACAAGTATGAATGGGCAATGGAAAATCTTTATATTTTCCCACTGTTCCTCAGAAAATAGCCATTTACTGCATTCAAGTCTTCTCACTTTTTTTGTGTCCACACCGTAACATATTACGTGAATAACCTGCATGAGCCACGCACATTCGCTTACAATGTGGTGATACGGGGTAAGTGACGAAAAAAGGGAAATGTTTTTCAAAAAAAATTGTGAAGAATAACCGGCTCACACAGGGTATGAGTACAAGTATTTCCTTTACATGTGGTGTGGTGGTGGGTGATGACGAGGAAATGAATGTATGTGTGTGAGTATCAAAAGCTATTTTTTCTTCTTCAGAGGAACAACGCTAGTGGCACAATATTCATGGATATATGAAATTTGTATGTATATGCTTTGAGGTTGAACTAGGAAAAAAAAGAGGAATAGAAGGGAAAGAAAAGAAACTTGCCCATCTATTTCGTTTGCGATAAAATCATAATTGAGTCGACGTGACACAAAGATTTGCACACGACGGAGAAGTCACTAGCAGTAAAGTGCCTTTGCAACTATGGCTGTATATCTTATACCTTTTGAAACTACCAAAACTCAACTCTCTTCTGAGCCCACCATCACCACCACCACCACAAGGAGAAACCCATACTCTGAAGAAGAAAAAAAACAGTTATATATGGGTAGAAGGGAAGAAAAAGATTTTCCTAAAAGGGAAATGCAATAGTATGTGTAATGCAGTAAGCAAACTGGCATGCACCATCCCATAATAGGCATGATCCATATCCGTTTGAATGCATTACATTTATACTCTCTAAGAATACAAGGTAAACGTGCTTCCTTTGTGATGGTGGTTTGGTGTGGTGGTGATGATGATGGTGGTGGAACTTGGTAAGTAATATATTGTATTAAATCTTACAATCTCTAAAACATGCCACTACACACAAGGTACATTTATAAAGTTATATATCTTTTTATATTGAGTCGCAATCCATACGTAAATGAAGACTTTGACAATGTTCATCTTGTATATAAGGTTTATACATGATTCAAGCAAAGAAATGTATAGATTGGAGGGGAATAAAAGATTTTTGTGTCACTCGTGGAAAAGATACTTTACTTTACTCTTTTCTACTTTTTTTTGTAAACTTGTTACACTTTCTACTTTCTTGCTGATAAAACCGGAATCGGTTTTTCATCGAAATGACCCGCAGACAATCCCTCCTACCAATTTTATTTTGGACAAATTCAGCGCTTTCCTTTCTTCAAAAATTGTCGGTATTCCGCTTTATAACAATAATGCCTTTGGAAAATTTCTTTTTCTTCCTCCTTTGAATAATGGTAGCAGTAAATACTATGTAATGCATCCAGCCATGGCTTCCTTAAATGTGAGAAGGGGTTGTACAATCATATAGTTTGTGTAGCAAGACATAAGATTGTCCTCTTCTCAATCAGATTGTTTCCCCTGAAAAAGGGCACTGCCACTACTAGTGCCACTAAAAAACCAAGAAATAATGCAACAGTGGTGGTGTATAAATACACAAGATGGAAGTTGGGGAAAAATGCTTAAAGTAATACATAAAACTATTTTTTCTCCGGAAATAGGAAGGAAGCAGCAAGGAAACTAAGGTTATGAACGTATGTATTTAAGTATTTTTCTCCTTTGTGATATATGTTGTAGGAGCATTGTGAAGACGGTGAAATGAGAGAAAACGGAGGAAAAAAGGGAAAAAATGAAAATCACCCTCTGTCCAAGTTTTCCCATTCATATAGAGGTTCTTTGCCAAATGCCACAAAATCTGACAGAAAATCATCAATTTTCTTTCCTCTTCTCCTCTTTGCTGTATTATTATTATGATTATTATAACAGGAGGAGGAAAGAAAGGGAGATGGAATTTTTTTTGACTTTGTCAGAGAGAAACCACAAGAACGACGGTCTACTATGCTCTTTCACTTGGTTGAGTAAAGCCACAAACTCTTCTCAATAGTATTGTATGTGTGCTTCACGTCAAACTATTGGTTATTCTTTTCTTCCTGAAAGGAATGGTGTCGAATGTCCGACCCTTTCTCTCCTCTTTCACTTGCACCCACACATAACTATTATTACAACTACCATTTATGCATTTATTGTACCTTTTTTATGCACTACTTTTTTTATCCCACATTTCATGTAATCACAAGAAAGAATCAGTCTGTTGCGGCCGATCATCATTATTAAAAAACACTAACGTTTAACATTCGCAATGTTACGACCCACACATTGTGTGTACGAATTCAATTAATGATTTTCCTGAATGCAGAAAACTTTCTGAGAAGGAGGATGAGAAGAATAATGTGTTGGAAAAGGATTCTTTTTTTTGTAGGAATCATATATATATTGTATAAGTAACTGCCATAAGGAATCAACGTAATGTGGTGGATGATGAACGTCTTTTTCTTTGCTCATTTTTCTTATTTTCCCTTCTCTCCTTCACAACCACGACCATTACTTACTGAATAAATTCCATAAGAAGTGACTAATGAAGTACGAAGAAGGCTAAGAAGTAATATCATATTGGAGATAAGTCATCATAAGTAGCCAACACAGCAGAAATTTGGTGAGACGTTTACGTTTCCTTTTTTGCTTGTTTTATTTCTTCCTTGACTGGTGAAAAAGGGGACTTGAGTAAATCATCGGAGAAGGGAAAGAGGAAAAGTTGGAGAAAAGATAAAGCAAATTACTAGACTGGTCCAACTGTTGAGATGGAGGAAAAGCTTTCATATATCCACGAGCATTGATACACACGCACAGTTGAATAAACATGTACATAAGACAAACCAATACTTTCTCCTTGAGACTGTTAGATGGAGAGGAATGTGGCAGGCAGGGTAGCGGTGTGAGGTTCGTAAATCAACTCTTCCCCAGTCAAACTGTCTTTTGAGATGATAAAACAAGCTTGTAAACTTTATAATTTTTCCCAAAGAATAACACCCCGAAGCATAATTTTATCTTTGTGGATGACTTTACAGCGAGTGGAACTCTTTACTTTTTCCCACATCTTTGTGTATTCCAGTTCATTTGGAAAATCAAATTTTAACTCTATTTCTTACGAGTTAATACTCATTTACGTCGACTGTGGTTATCCACGTCATTCAGGGTTACATCCTCTCAGGAAATTTAGTTGTGAAACGTGTCAAGTTTTACCCTATGGGCTGAGCTGGGAAAATGGGGATGGAAGATGGAGAGGAAGCAAAAGAGCATCATTTCTATTATCACTTCGCTTGCCTTCGCCTTCCATCTAGCCATCTAGGGAATTAATAATTTTAGCTTCGGAAGCAAAAAAAATGCAATAACTTTGAAGTATCACGTTGAAAGATTAGCTATGTAATATGACTAATAGAGAGTGTGAAGTGCTTCTGAAATGAGTAATATTGGATGAGACAAAAGCAAGAAAGCAAAGTTTAAACCATTTATTTTGCTTGTCAAAATCTGGTTAAAAGTTCACTTTTTTAACACTCAGTTTCATTAAATCACACAAGAATGTACCCTCATCGCGTCCTAAGTAGCTTGTAAAGATTTAATAATTCACTTCTAAAGTCTTCATAAAAAAATTCACTTCTCAATCCTCCATACATACTTCCCATGGCAGTGTTTCATTCAATACCTACCACACATGCACAAATGAAAGCTAGTTGAAGCAAGTGAACCAGCCTGGCAGTCTAGAGGAGAAGAGGGTGAATGTCGGATTTGGGGAGCTGTGAGACAGCAGCGGAGGGCGAATGTTTTGTATCTTCCGACTTTCTGTTCCGCCAAGCATTTGATTTCCATGCTACGCTGGAGCAGTATCAAGCTAATAGCTACTTCCTTGAATGAAGCAAACATGAGATTATACAGAAACTCCTGGTATAAATGTGGTCAGTGGTTGATGCAATGCTTGGAGCACATTTATGCAGATTTTTGACACTTGATATAACAAGCGAACATGAGAATTTCATAAAGTTTTAAAAAGGGAATTCTAAACTTGATCCCTGTCTAAACTTGCTTTGCTGAAGGTGCGAAACTACTCATAAACGAATAATATATGAGTTCACCATGATCAATCTTTGCTAGTCGTTTGATCATCATTCCACCCAAAATGCTTCAAATTTCCAAACACATAGTTAAATGCACACGGTCAATTCATGTACACATCCAATTTGACACGGGGGGCCACTCTTTACAAGAGAGGAAAAATATGTAGTAATTTGATAATGATGATGCTAGAAGCTTTTTATGTTTGCTCAATTTTCATCGTAATCATTAGTATAATCATCTGTTGGATCATGATCATCATATCAAAGAACTAGATACATCTACCAAGAATGATTACTCTTCTGACAAAAGATCGGCTTGGCAGTTATACCAGAACTGTGTCTACAATGTTTTGTATAATTTAACGATGTTGTGGAATTGTAAATAAGATATGAAATGATTGAATGGACACACGGTTGTGCTGTTTTCCTCTTCACGTATACATTATAAAGCAGTAAAAAAATATGCCTCTAACTGGTAGCCGTCCGGTCATCATTATGCAGATGTCATATAGCTTTGGTCGGCTTGTTTTGGTGAAAGGTTTTCTTTCTTTCTGACTCTTCTGGAAATCTCGTTGAGGAGAGTCTATCATCCGTGGTAACAACATACACACACATAACAAGATGTCCAAGGCTATCAGAGGAAATGATGGAGAGGAGAATCGTGTCTGCTTATTTTTCCCCCTGTGACATTATACACATACGGACTATCCCTGTATCATTTCTTGTGTTTGGCTCTCTTTGACTGTGTGCTCTACATCAACATGATCATTATTCTCTCTGCATATTATTACCAAAAAATACAGATATATTTTTCCGAATAGCTTCCAGCTCTAATATAAATAAATAAAGATCTGAGACCGGGGCCAAAGGCGAAAGGAAATTGACAGTCATTAAAACTACATATTATCTACCAATCATTAAAATTCTGCTAGAGAATACTCATATTTCTCCGTCAATGTTGCTACTAGTCAAACATTGGGGATGAGAAGAATATCAGAATATGACACAAATCTGGCTTGTTTTTTAACCTTGGTTTATATTGTATGCAGAATACAATGGCGTTGAGAGTAAACACATTTTTACTCATGATGCCATAAAGACGTTTTGATAATTTCAAAAGAAGGAGATCCGTGCTCGAATTTCATTTTCATATTTGCATGTCGTCATCTCAAATCATCACATAATATGAGTAACAAAGACATTTTAAGTTTTGCTATGCTAACAACGACTGGAAAGAGGATTCATGAAAGGGAAGAAAAAAGATCCGATTTACTCTACAAGTTTCTTTCTACTTTCAGCTGAATTAGAGAATGGGCCGAAATCGTTCCATGTACGAGTCTCAATAAGCAACTCTCTCGTCGAGTTTCTGGAGCTTGAGATCCTTGAAAATTTTGTTTGAGAAGTGTGGAAATAATATCACGACGATGATTCCACAGCCATAGCATGACATCATGACATGGCATTCATACGGAAGTTAGAAATGGGATGACAAGAAGTGTAACCGGAGACAAGCTAATCAGTTCAGACCATCCAATTTCACATGATGAGCATGTCATTATATTACATCTAAACGTGTTTTTGTTACAGGGACGAGCTTTTGAGACTTATATTATTATATTTCTTGTGTGTGTGTGTGTGTGTGTGTATGCATAAGTCAGCCTAATATTATACATTGACTTGTTTGACTGAGTGAATGAGTTTCTTTATTCTCCATCCCAAATGGCATTTCTTCACGAGGGGCTCCATTGCTGGTGGTGTGTACCTAGAGACTCCCAACTTGGAGTAACTTGTGATAGTAAAGTAATATTATGAATAGAGCAGCTGAGCAGTTCTATCAGTGGAAAACGGCATTCAATTGATGGTGGTGATGATGATGGGTTGAGTGCGAGAACTTTATGGCACCACGAATATTCTCTCACTATAGAGAAGAGACTCTGAGTCAAGTTTTCCGAATTACAGTCATGCAATGCAAGGCCTGTGAGAGAGCTAACGACAATGAGTGCGTATCTCCCTAGATTTGCTCAGTGAGAAAAGGAATCTTTTTTTGACTAATCTCAGCACCGACTTCAGCCTCAATAGACTAATGTCCTCGAAGGAAATAACAAATGACAAAAGCATGTATCTATAAGTTGGGAAGAGGCGCATCTCACATCCTTATACACACTTGCACACTGTGTGTGTGTGTGAGTGCCATACCATAAGTAGTTAAGTAACTCCCTTAGCCGCATTATCAAATGTATTTTATTACATATAACGAGATGATAACAATAATAATATGATTCCTCGTCTCCACTACTTGGGAAACGTACTTTTCTCAACATTGCAAGACTCTTAGAGGAAGTGAGATTTTCCATTTTGTGAAGACATCCGAATCACTATCATCATTTAAAACAAATGACTTGATGGATGACTACAGATTAGAAATTTTCCTACTTGTTCCTCTCCGCTTTCATTTTCCCTCACTTTCTATCGTGTTCCTTCCCGTTTTCATGCTTCACAGACACACCACGCACGACCACTCTCTGTTGGTCGACGTTGGAAATGCTCTTCAGCTCAAAACTACAGATTTCATAGGTTTGAGCAAATTATCTCGGGACACATACACAAAATGCTGGGATTCATGGGGAAACTAAATATGACAAGTTGCAGGAAGCCCTTGTCAACCTTAAATCTCCTTCATTTCTTCATTAATATGGTTATTGGTTCCATTATTAGGACAAAGTCGGGAATACGCTATCAATGAGAGTATTGTTTCGCATGTCCAAATTCATAATGTTTGTCATTGCTCATTTATCTTCACAAAATACAGATATATATATTTATAGGTATATATTTTCCGGAAAAGTTGAACGGTGATACGCCTACGCAAGATAGTTGCACACATGAAATCATGCCTTGTTATTATAAATGGGGGTTGTATTGCTCAAGTATAGTATAGCTAATCTCAACTGCTACATCACTGCATCCCTTTCCCACTTGAATACCAAAGGGATACAGAGGAGAATCTTTTTTTCTCAGGAATTAGTTTGATTGATGGTTGGATTTATCTTCTATAATAACAACAATAATGATACTTAAAGTCCTACACCAATCCTTATTTTACTGTCATGGGACGGGAATGCCTTTTCTAGAAAGAAGAGAGATGATCATGATGATAACTGAGCGCATCATTGGAAGCCAAAGTCAACTTGGTTGGTAGGAATCTACATTTAAAACGAAACTTA
The DNA here is from genome assembly GCA_027743935.1 of Sinodicranocentrus sp. ZH6. Taxonomy (NCBI): domain Eukaryota; kingdom Metazoa; phylum Arthropoda; class Collembola; order Entomobryomorpha; family Entomobryidae; genus Sinodicranocentrus; species Sinodicranocentrus sp. ZH6. The sequence goes on from JAHZNA010002674.1 coordinate 28,120, forward strand.
TACAACGTCCTTGTCTTTTTACAGTAAGGGGCAATATTAAGAAAGAGGAAATTCGTAGTTGGTTTTGGTAGCTGAAAACGGGGGAAAATCCATCTAAAATCATTCATTTGTGAAAGGAGGATTATTTTGTCCAAACTGGAAAAATTTGTTTTCGTAATTTCTACCCCAAAGTTTGAACAAATTTAAGAGCACGACTGCTCTACAAACATTTTGGAGTAGCGACTGATTCATTTACTAATCAAAATATGACTACCTACTTGCACTGGTGGTGGTAATGTTAAAATAACAACTCTAGCAGAGAAATATCCAAACTCCACCCTTCCTAATCCGTGATACTGTAGAAACTTATCGTGTTTTTTTTCAACAAGAAAAAAAGGGCGAAAGTACAACAAGACATTCAACGACATAAGATAAACAGGGTGGTTAGCATCATTGAAAAATGGGATGCAATCATCCTCGAAGGGAAAAAATTTAGACGAGACAAGACTGTATCCATAGCATGTTTTTTCTTTGTTCCTGCCTAGTCATGTCTTCAAAAGAAAAATAGATCTGCAAAGATTCTCATGAGTAAGGAAAAAGAGACAAGCCGCTCTTCCCAAGTGCTTGGGAAGGTGATCAAGAGAAAAAACAAACGGATGAGGTGTACTTCTAACGAAAACCGACAATCACTTTCCCTTGCAAGAATCTCATCATATGGCTGAGATCATTAGAAGGGGTTCCAGTTCCATCAAAACTCCACCACTCTCCAATTTGTTCGTTGATCTAGATTATGATTTTAACTTTTAGTTTTTAGCCAAAAAAGAAGAGTGAAGACGAGGGAGCTATTTTAGATTCTCATTTAATAGTCTACTACTACCACCACTGCGGTGAAATATAATGATTACACTTGCTGATACTTTTGATGATTACACCGCCCTTGTTCTTTCTCCGAGGCTGTACATCCGCAAGCAAACCCTAAACCCAGTAGAGATTCTCATTAAGAAAGGTAGATGAGTGTCTCACGGTGAAGCTTCACCGCACATAATCATTTTCATCGGAGTGAGCAAAAGACGTGTTTAGAATGCAGCTTCGATGATGAACAGTCATGTGTCACTCGTGCTCAAAGGGATACCCAGGATAACGAACAATTTAAAGAAAATCATGTCTCAAAACAGTTGAGGATGAGGAAGCCTTTGAAATGACAAAGCATTATGTAGATTTGTCACTCTTCCATTACAGCTCAATCTACTTTCTTCCTCTACCTTTTCCCAGTAATCTAGAGTAAGTGTGGCGGAAGTGTTTGTAAAGAGGTTTGCACGTGTGAAATGATGATAATGAGATTGAGGGAGTAAGTTAAATGAGTATGTGAGGGAGGAAGGATGAGTTGATGAATCGTGGAAAGAAATTTCCAGGGAGTAATCAGCACAGTTAAGGAGAAGAGTATTACACGTGCTCTTATGATTTCATGGAGATTTTCTATGATGTTCTATTAGCATCAGCGAAGAGGATGAGATGAAAGTGCATTGTATGCACCTCCAGAAAAATAGTTTAAGTGAGATTGTAACCGTACAAGCACACATCCACCACCGCCTCTTTCTCTCACTCTCTCTTGCTGATTTCAGCTCATCCTCATTCTCAAAATGTGGAATACCACTTCTCCCCATATTATTTCATGCATTTAGCGATCCCAAATTCAAGCCAGCACACTTTTCTCCATCTCCTCTCGAAATGTGCATGCATACACGAGGAAAATCCACTCTCACTTTTTACATTATCAGAGTGTGTTGAGTGTGAACAGGAACATGTAGGACTGCTAACTGCCGTTGTTGCTGAGAAGCTGCTACACGGTTACTGTTGGGTTTTGGGTGTAGTAAAATAATCAAGGAGAGGGAAAGAGAATCGGCCACTAATGACATGCAATCAGTGTTAGACGCCAGGAGAATCCATTATGAGATTGGATTTGAGAGCATTTTTGTTCTATGCACTTGCATGGAGTACTCATGCACACACACACACTCCATCAACCGCATTACTTTGTGTGTGTTGGTATAAAAACCGCTTTCACTCTCCTTCTATCTCTTCTTGCCTCCTTTCCATTATATTCAAATAATGCACACTCCGTATGCGACTACATGCATATAAATAATGAGTGTGCATTTATGTTTGTGTATGTAACGCCGGTAATTGAGTGGATCTAGATAGAATAACATTGTAAGCCTTTCTCTCTCCACCCAAGACATACAACCCGGCCCATGTATTGCATCGTGTTCGTGATGGATGACTGAACAGTCGCCGATGAATACGTGAACATTTTGTGTGTCAACTTTATTTGACAAGTAGATATCCCCTTTTCATTCACTCCCTCACAAAACATCTCTTCAAAGTCATACTTTTAACAAGCCAGGAATAACTCTGATTTTGTGGTTTCTCATCTTCCAGTCAAAGTCATTTTCTATGCAATTTGTTTATGAAAGCAGCATTTTGTTGGAAAGTGTGGAGTCATTTGTGGAATTGAGAATCAAGATGTAGTACACACATTTCCCCCTATCTCATGTCCAATTTTAATACGAAATATTAAAAGAGCATTCGAATTTTCTTAGTCTCTGTGACCATTGGACCTTGAGCAATTGAATAAAAGAGGACAATTGACTCAATCACATTTCATGAAATAATACACTCTTAACGATATTTTCCCCCCACTAAGACGTCCCAGTCATTTTGTTACTTTTTTAGGATTTATTGCACCATGAATCTCTCCCAATTGCAACAATATTATTTTTTGCCAATAAACCCGTAAGAATGATATATTAACTGTCGCTAGTAGTCCGTTAAACATTAGTCGAGTTTAATGACAGCATAAAACACATTCCTACTAGCACAGATGGGTTCCATTCTAAAGTCTGGTACGAAAATGTCAATGGTTTTGCCGTCAATATATAAGAGATTTCATAGACGACTTCATGCATGCTAGATGCTAGATAATAAAAAAAAAGTGTTGTAGATCGTGCAAAACTTATCAAACTGGCTAGTTTTATAAACCACCATATTTTTCAACCAGAATGTTTTCATTGTTTTAATCCACAGACAGGAAGACATTTAACCTTATTCCTTTTCAAGCATTTACTCACTCCAAAATTAGCCTCTTCATCTCTAATCTCATAATCTTCTTTGCATCCTTTACACTGCAATTATCACAACAAACACAAAGCTGAACAAGCATTAAAATTGAATCTGAACTGCCTTCTACAACCACTTTGCAGTATTTATGCTACCACTAAATTGCCATAAATGCATCCATTATCGGCACGAACATTACAGAACTGTTAATGGAGGAAGATAATCTTCTTTACTAGCGCGACAGTAATAAAACCCTGTGGTAATAATGGGACGCTAAATGAGCGAAACATTTTTACTTTCCATGAAAAATAAGCTGCATGGAACGACATCATTGAAAATTGATTTTTTTCCAAGGCAGAGAGCACTCTTGGAAAGAAGTGCAAAAGGATAATTTATGGTGTTGTTCGTTGAAACCTATTTATTGCGTCGTGAGAAACTATGCTGATCTCCTCAATTAGTCCGTCATTCACATCCTTTCGACTGTGAATTCCAGAGCTGTAAAATACTTCTCTCCCTATGCTTAACTTAAAGTATAGCCCAGCACAGCTAATTAAATTCGCTTGGGAGAGTGACGGAACTCTAGGTAGTAGAGACTCATAAAGCAGTTTCGTGTCTATCCGATTAAACACGTATTTCTATTGCACGCCCTAACCTTATTATTACCAACTCTGCTTCTGCTCTTCCTCTCCAATGACACAATTTGTCAATTAAGGGATTAGTTGCAGAGACCTGAATGAATTCATTATTTGATTTAATTAATAATCTAACAGTATTTTCTCCTGACGTTTCTAATTTCTCTCGTTGTCGGTTCACTGATGAAACTGCTGCTGGTATTGTTCCACGCTCAATTATACACCATTAGAAAATTGGATCAGGAGTTATTGAGGAAAACATACAAGAAGCTATTCAAATATACATATGTACATGCACAATATTCATTTCTAGGAAATTCCTCTGATTTGTAATTCCATGCGGATTTCAAGTTACTCACTACTCATTTGTTTATTAGTCCACCTCAGTTGGTGAGGAGAATATCTGCAATCATCCCACATGATGAGAGGGAAACTTATCATATGCAAAAGTATATTTAGACCGCAACATCGTCATAATCAACCGTGGTTTCCCACTTGCTTTTGGGTATTTATAGTAAACTCGTATCCATTCAAGTATACACAATCACAAAGTCTTTTTAGGGATGATGATCACCACCTCATAAACTGCCACAACATGGAAAACCACATGATTCTATTTTGAATCACATACCACCCCACAACTCTGGCAAACATTTAGTTCCCAAAAGCAAAGTGAAAAGTTACGAGGATGCAAGCAAATACATATTTTTTATGCATATATTAACATGTTCCATCCCGACGGCAAGTCTTTATGAAAGTTTCATGTAGTAGGTATATGCTTACAACGTGATTTTCCTCAACCAGCTGCACTCTCCAAAACCACTGTCTATTATCATGGCGAGTGAAAGGTACCTGATGACATTTGAAAACCCAGAAGTGTAGGATTTTGAGTGGTTAGGTAATGTGCAGTTGGCATATGAATAATAATTTCATCCAATTATACACAACCCTCGGAGAAATGGCAACATAAATAAAACCATGCTCTTCAAAAACATAAATTTAAACTTTGTGAAGGGGCCGGGCCGTTGAAAGCTCCTCCAGGGCCGAGCCTTCTCTAGTTTCGGCACTGAGTGTAGGATTTTGAGTGGTTAGGTAATGTGCAGTTGGCATATGAATAATAATTTCATCCAATTATACACAACCCTCGGAGAAATGGCAACATTCACCACGGCTAAAGACATGACATGCATGATTGGCTTGAGATGTGGTGATGTTCATTTATTAAGTTTTACTTTCCTAGCAATCATCTGCCAGTCACTCCGACCACCACGAACCTCATCTCATTCTCATCTAGGAAATTATCCTATTGAGTGATTATTCTAATTAACCTTTCGTTTCACTCCAGTCCTAACTTGCTGGAGTCTCACTCACTTTCTCTCTCAATTACAGAGCTTTCCTTTTTTCCGTGTAATTATCTGATTAGCATGGCAAAACTCGGCATCCATGAACTTAAGCTGATGAAATGAGTAATATATATTGGTCAAGTCAGTGCAGGATTGAGTGAGTAGGTAGAAGGAAAAACATAATATGATCAAATTTTCAGAATGAGCCAAACAATTCCTAATTCGCCAGCACCACCCCGACCTTTGATAAAAGATAAATAAATTCTCTCCTTACCGTCTTTTCGTTGATCCTTAGCAAATTACAACCAAGATGTCGTTCCACCCTGTCCAGAAGTTGTCCGTGTCAGTCTGAGTTTACAAGTTGAGTATCCGTATACTGTTTGGTAGCCTGGAGAAGAAGAAAAAATCCGCTTACTGTTAAATAAATTCCTTGTCCATGTATTGCACATACAGCCAGAGAGGGAAATTTATTAGATACAATGCGGAAAATCCGTGTAACTTGCCAAGCAATGTTCACATACAAGCGTGGAAAAGAAGAACAAGTTATTTTGCTGTCGAACCTTACAACTCATAATAAGCCATGAGGCATTTGGGGGTAACTTACCGTCTCACTTTTCTCCTTCACTAGCCGATTAGCGTTTGACAGGAAAGGAAAAGTAACAGCGTGCTTATTTCCTTTGGAATCCGGGAGCAAGTGTTGTGCAGGGAAACAGCATGTGGTCTGCTCGTCTATCTTTTTTTGGTCTTTCCAGAAAACTTTCTTACGGTCTAGTTACCATATGTACACATTACATACGTATGAAATGGACGATTTGCTTCAGTCAAATACACGTCTCACGTTGTCGTTTTTTCCTCTAGTTCCTTTTCTCTCACTCCTTTTCCCACAAAGTGGATAAAGATAGCAAAGGGAAACAAGACAAGTTGCAAATTGTTCTTGGCGTGTCGTCTGTCAAATGCTGAAGTTTTCTCACACTTTGTCTACTTCTCCTCTCTCTCCGTTGACAACATGTATTGGAGGGGTTGTTTGTTCTTCTCGTAGTTGATACTTAATGTAGCGCTTTTCCCCTATTATCTTGACGAGTCTTAAGTTAAATTAATTCATGAACAGTCATGGAACAACAAGGAAAAATGGACAAGTTTTCATAGTTTGAAACGGATTTATTACTTGTACGACTTTCTCCCTCGTTTACTTCCTTCCTCGAGTGATTAAACAGCTTCTCTTCTTGTTTCTCTCCCTACACACAGGTGATTGGAATGCAGGGGTAGAAAGATTGTTTGTCTTGTGTACATACACTCCACACACTGCTTTCCACTCGTACAGTTTATATACCGGGTAGTAAATGCTTCCAAGAAAATTCCTCGTTCTTTTGATACAAGGCGATTTTTAGGTAAGCCTCTTTCTCTCCTTACTCCATTTACCACTCACTTTCCTCTCCAACAACAGGAAAAGAACAACACACCCAAGTTGTCCAGATTCCAGTAAGTAGTAAAGTGTTGCTAATGTTTTACCAATGTAAACAACAGTGATTCAGTTAAACCCTTTTTCCTCCCACTAATTCTCACAAGCAAAAGACTCAAAAGTTGGAATTCCTCTTATTTACTCTTGTAAGTTGGTATTTATTTACAAAAGCAACAGTCAAAGTGAAGGGGAGGCTTTTTCTAGGTAAAAAACACTCCCTTTGATTTCCCTTGTTCAGCTAACAAAAAGTGGAGGAGCAAGTCTTTGACAGAGAGAAACTCAAGATTCCGGGGGATCTTGTGACATACACGAAGCCACAGCAGAGAATAACAAGGGTCAAAACAGTCTCTGGCAACTGGAGTGGAGCAAGTGTATGAATTTGAATAGAGGGGCGAGAGCGAGATGATGATGTGAGAGTGGTGAGGAGCAGAGTTTTAGGAAACTATTTCACTCTGTCAACGTAATAGCGAAACTGCTACAATTTCCTCTATCGCCTTTTAACTTAAATACTCCTTTAGCCACTTACATACACAGGGAGAGACGTGTGTCTGTGTGTGTGTGGCGTGCTCTTCCAGTCACAGTTGTATTCATACAGTTGCTCTAAAACTGGAATGGCTGGGAAACGTGGGCAAGTCTGCGATTACACATTGCTTTTCATTGCTGATGTTTGCCTGCTGGCTTTCAGAGACCAAGAGAGGCACATAAGTTGGGGGTTTCTCATTCTCTCGCTTGCCATGGCTAAGGTTGATGGTGGTGGAGTTGGTGCTATACCGTTTGCTTTTCCCTACTTTGCTCCTCTTCTCTCTCATGTCTAATAATGTAATGTAAGTGAGATTTTCCTATGCCTTTTTACCCACCTCCGTTATTGCAATGTTAATAGTGATATACATACATGTATTGTGTCAGTTTCATATTATAGGTTTGAGAACTGTCTCTGAGAGTTCAGTTTCTAGTTTCTAGCCAAGTTAGCGTTTTTTTCTTCTGTCTTTTCTCTCTGTCGCATGCTGACTTTCCCTGTGCGTAGTTGTAATAACATTATCTTCCTCTCCTGACATGCATTTCAGCATAATTATAAATCGGAGGATGGAGATCAGAAAGTTATCTTCTAGCTGAGACATCATCATCATCCAGTGAAGACAAATGGGACATTATTGCTGGTGCTTTTTTTGCATGGTGGTGAATTTGACTGGTAATTATGCCCAAGAATGATTGTTTTTGTGGGTCGTCTGGCATCATTTGGTCGTGGCTAAAGTAGAAACTTTGAGAAGGAATAAAAACTTTAACAAATGCAAAAGTAGTGAGGGGATTATTGCTACTTCAAAACTGGAATAGTAATGATATCAATTCAAAATTATTATTATACTTTATCAACAATGCTTTGAATGTTGTCATTTTTATATTCAGTATTATCCATTAAATTTCAATATTACCACAGGATTTGTACGTTAAAATAAGGGCACGAAAACTACCCTTATACTACAGGAAATAAGTACATTTTTCCTCGGATCCCGTATTTACTCTTTGGTATAGAAAATGAACTTGCTGTTGATTAATGAAAGCCCTCTAACGAGCGACAATTTAAAGTATTCTATTTCTAATTGAACTTGTGCTCATCACAAGAAAGTAATTGGTTCAAGAATGGTACACTAAACAAGTTGTTTACTCCTCCTCGCTTCATCGGCGGGGAGAACTCACATCTTCTTGATCCTCATTATAGACGGCATCACGTAAAATTCTCTTCGGCATCATTAACATGATTGTACACTTGGGAGAGCTCTAGCTTGGATTTTGTGGAGGTAGTTGACTTATTTCGCTCAATGTTAATTGTTACCGATAATGGTTGACTTTGCTCAGGTCAACTCCGTTTTTTGGTTCAAAAGTGTCTTCCTCTGCCTCTGCTCACCCAACGTAACAATCATTTGTTAAGGTGAATAAGCAGAAACTCAGATTTCAAAGTGCAAATCTAGTTATTTAGAAAGAATTTTTATTCCTGCTGGTTAAACGAAGACCAACATTGTTCCAGCTTCAAATATGGATAGATATCACATCAACTTATCTACGTTCTCCATTAAATCTAAAAACCCCAAGCACCTACCGTAGCAAAAAAAAACTTACCCTTTCACTCACGTTCATTGCTTCGAAAGTTGCACTCGCAGTCAGTCCAAATGTTTTTCTGAATTATTCCACTTTTCCCTTTTTTAATCTTCCTTCTTTCATGCTTCCTTTGAAGCTGCGAGGAACTTTGTGGTGCCAAGGGAGTCAAAGAACGGAAAAGCGAGAAGAGCCAACAAAAGTTGGTGAAGACATTTGTACATGGAATTCACCGCGTGGCATAGAAGTAAAAGTATTAAAGATACACGGGAAGAGGGAGAAAGCCCGTCATTTCAACTCTTTTTTAAAGCAATCCACATTGAACCTGAGGTCGGTTGCATAAATTCAGGGAGGCAAACAGGGATTCACTGTGTGTGACCCCAGAGGTGTTTATAAAGACAGTAGTGTCCGTATGCATGAACAAAAGTCGAAGGAAGTATTAGAGATGCTCAGTGTCTTATGATGAGGAGCCAAGAGACGGGGTTGGGAGGAAAACCAAGTATTCTTTCTTCATCGTTAAGAAGCACCATATTACCCACCACGTTCCTCCCTCGTTGAAACTGAGAATTGGCAAGATGAAGCTGATGACGACGATGATGATGATGCTTACAGAATGAGAATGTTTCGAGATAAAAGGAAGCCGAGTGAGATAAAGTCAGGTAAAGGAGTCCCAATCCACAATTATCGTGAGATTTACAAGAGCTAACTACATGCTAAAGTCGACCGAAAGTAAAGGACCAGGAGAAAATTTTCAGAGAGACAGAGATAACAACGGAACGTGGATAAAGAAGAAATAGAGCAGTGAATGGATGAGGGAGGATGACAATAAAAGGCATAGGGGAATTGGAGACGCGCACACAAAGAGAAAATTTTGTGTCACATAGGATTCACTTGAGGGAAACTCATCACCTCCTCCGCCTCTGCTCTGAAACTACTTACACTCACATGATACTTTTCAGAAGCGTCTGTTATTATTAAGTAGCTTCTTTTCCTCCCCTGTTCACACAGGCATGAAAAAATGAACAACTTCCTGCCAGCCAGGCTTATCGTGTAAAATCATACGAGAAGTTTTTAGCTTGTGGAGTCTCCCAGCTCCCCTATAAAATCTGCAACGAAAAGGAATTAAATACAAAGCTGCTCAAATCATCTGACACAATTACACGTAGCATTGTGGGTGTGCTTCCAAAAATACGTGAAACTCTGTGATGTATAGAATTAAACCTGATTACAGGCTTGGCATGGACATTAAATAACCCCGGAGATGATCAAAACACGATGTAGAAAACTTTGCCAAGGACAATGCTAACTGGAATATGGGAAATTCACAGGAAACAGAAATGGAGAAATGCGACTAACAAGAATAATGAAATCAGGACTTACGCACCTCCATTCATTTCCTATGGTCGGTAGCAAAAAGCAGATTATAAATGCTGCTTCCAGTACTCTTTTTACAATAGGGGCACAATGAGGCGTATTAGATAGATTCCATATAACATCTCAATCATCAGGATAGAGTCGTGAGAGTTCACAGGAATAACCCAGCATAACATAGGTATATAATAGGTAGCAGCCAGATATCCGACAAAACTTGCAGACTGCCAGCATAACATGCATTATTTGCTCTTTTAAACTTCCCCAAGACATTTAATTTTATCCTGTATTCAAACCAAGCCGTCTTGTCTCCGACTCGACGACGAGGAAAGAGACAAAAGGTAGAAAGCAAACAAAAGTCACAGTTAGTTTCACACATCTACCCACTTATCCAATTTTTCCCTGATTACCTCGATTATCATCATCAACACAAAACAAGACTATATTCTCCTCGTATCCTCATCATCAAGAGCAGCAGGAGCAAACCTAGTAAATAAATGTCTTAGAGGGGCACCATCTAAAAAGTCCTCTCGTATCTCATTTGGCTACCCAACAAAAGGCAATGTTTATTACACTTGTTGTAGAGAACACAACACTTACACAATCTCTAGGACATTTCTCTGGTGTTTCATGCTCTCTTCCTATCTGAATCCACTCTGGAGTGGAGAGAGAGACAGAGAACGAGAGAAAAAGGGAAACATATTAACTGATACAACAACTACTTACGTGCTTGTGTAGATTTGTTGGGAAACCTTATCTCAGCAGCATTTAGAAGCCAATTATACTTAACAACCGTGCTATATTATGCCATTTCAAGTGAAGCAACCCAACCACCACGATCGTCCTCCTTTTCTTCTCCACTTTCCCTTCTTCTCACTCTCACTCTCTTTCTTTCTTCCCTTGTGCCAACCATAAATGCTCTATACGCTGTACATTTGATGTTGTCTCCTTGGGCTACTCCGCTCCAGAAATACTGAAAAGTGGTCCCAAGCACACGTATCCAGTGTGTATTTGTCATGTACTTAATATTACTCTCGTACACAGTCTGGCTGTTACGTATGTGCGTACTAGTTATGTTGGCTTCTTTGAACGAATCTCATTGTGGCTTTCTCTCCTCTTTTATAAGACAACTTTTGAAATTCTTTTTTCCTCCAGTTAGTTCATCGTTATTGCCATCACTATTATTGTGAATTGTCTGTATAACTGTGTGTGGTGATGATTGTGGTGGTTAATGTTTATATGCAAGAGTTGCCCGGATATATGAAATGTATATGTTAGGTATATTATGCAGGCTAAATGCACCACATTGTGCTCCTCACAACTTACTGCTCCTCTTTGGCTCATCAATGAACAATCCAACTTGTTCTCAATTGCACCAAGGGGATCAATGTGGACGAGCCCTTTATGCTAGTTACTCACTTCTTCTTTATGATTCAACCACTAATACTCTGCTAGTATTTCAACGTTCAAGTCTTATTTCTTATCTGAGGGGTAGGACGAATTATAATAAAAAAGAGGAGACCCAAGCGAAAAACGAATGAGACATTGACAAAGTTAGATCTTTTGTCAGAGAAAACAAAGTGGATTCCGTGAACGTTCCTAAGTCTGGTTCCAGTCGCTGATTTTACTTCAAGTTTTTGTGTCATGTGATAATCGCCAGAGATTTAGTCAACTTTCTTCCCGTTCAATGAGATAAAGGGGGATTTCTTTTCGGATTTTTTTTCCGAAGCAAAATATATACTCTCTACTTTACTCACTCACAGTTCTTTCTGCATGATTACCAATTCTGGGAGTGTATGGGATTCAGAGATGATAGCGATTCCGGCCTTTCCACTACCTTATCGGAAATAAAAATAAAAAAGCAACAAAAAGTTATTTCTTTACCATTGGTCATTGTTTGCCCATCAAATCCCTTTACTATTTCGGTTCAGGTTGAAATGGAAAAACAAGTTTTATAACTAGAATGGATACTTGCTTGCTGCTATTCTACAATACAATAGAATAGAAAATCCGCTATTCTACTTTTTTGTGTTATATTTAGCCCACAGCATAGACTCGCGTATTATCTTTATGCTTTATGAAAATCCATACATAAAACATCCGTGTACCTCACAATAGTTGAAATCGGGGACAGTCTTAAAATCTTGAAGGGAAGGGAATCAGCAATAAAAGATTTACGAAATCGGTTCTAAGGATATCTCAAGGATTGAACTTTGATCAAATACTGGAGACTGCAGTTGCTTATTTTGTCTATCATCATAATAGATGAAGAATTTCTAGAAAAAAATGTAACCGCGTCCCCGAGCTAGTGGCACAATCGACAATAATAAAGGATTTTCCAATATCTGTATAGTTGGCAGGAAAATAGTGGACTGGAAAAGTCCAAAAACCCCACGTGTATGACATTAATGACATATATACATGTTACACTCTTTCACTACTAGTTTTTCAAAGAATTAACAAGACGCATGTTTTTGCTTCATCATATAACGCGTGTGGTTTTGAAACCACTCTCTCGATTTTGCTAAATTCTAAAACTTTGGAGAAATTCGTCTAAATAGTTATAATAGAACAACATTCATTCACTCCTACCTGGGAAGGATCTGTAGTCTTTTAAATTTCTTTTCTGACTATGCTCTTTCACTAGTTCCAGTTGAGATTTATTTGATTTGGTAGATCCTGCCAGACAAAAAAATGAGCAAACTATTCAGATTCTTTGCGAGATACGCCAGTTAGTAACCGAGTATTGAAATCTAGATAAGAGAGAAAAGGGAAAGTTATTTTTTCTAGTGAGCCATAAAGCATAAAAGTTTTGATTTGTTGGAAGCACGATCAACCTGATTGGGCTATTTTCACCAGTACCAGTACATAACTCCATCTAGTTACAAGAGTTGCAGGAATATCAATCGATTCGGTACAAATGTCCATTTTTTCCTTCCAACTACCCGAGATCCTTTAACCATTTTGGGGGTTCATGTATTGTAATACGGGGGTTCATGGGGGTTTTATTAGGATGCATACGTAAAATTGTGAGCAAAGAAAAAAATGCTTTGTTTTTTCTATTTCAAATTATTGATGATAATTGCATTTTAAATATAATGGAAACATTTCTGGTTGAAAACGTTAACGTTCGGACCGTTTTGGGCATGTTCTTAGAATAACAGTTTAGCACCGATACATTTTTCTCGTAAAATATAATACAAAATTTACATCGCTTACAGGAACCAAAACCAAGCCGCCTCCGATTACTAAAAATGCACTAATTTGGTTGCATAATAGTTTATTGTGCCGTTTAGAGTCCTCTGCTAAATTATGATAAAACTCAATTGAAATTCTATTTTAATACGGCACTTTAATTAACCATTATTATTAGGGGCACTATTATTTCGAGTTTTATTGAACAACGATATAACCAAAGAGTGAAGCGGTCTGGTCTCTTTGAAGTCGTACAAATAATAAAAGTTAACGAAAATATGAATAAAATTGGCTCACACAAGGTAAACCAGAGCTGGACAAAGGTTCACAAGTTCGTAAAATAAATAAGATAGCGCGGCTACCCTTGAAATATTGAAAAACCCTTCTTCATACTGCAGCGGAGTAAGTCTTCTTACTATTACAATAACTATAGCCCGCTAGGCGTACAATTATAAGTTCACAATCATTGTAACTATATGACAAATAATAAAAACGACCGTTCATCACTTTATGGTAGAATAAATTTTGCAAACAGGTTTAGAAAGTTAATATGATATATTTATTTCTTCATTTCTAAATACTTCAGTTACATTCCATAAATTCTGCCACTGCATGGGAATCGTTCTCGTACACAATACATTACCGTTGCATTTTCAAATATATTCATGTATGATCCTCACTCACAGGTCCGATTGATGTTGATGTAAACCAGTATTCACCATATATATGGAATTAAATATCTGTAGTATAACTTTTGCGTTTTCTATTTTATAATTAAATTTTACCAGTTACATCGTAGCAAAGTATGTAAAGAAAAAACTATTAGTTCTGCTGTAAAGTGGAATTATTAAACACGCATGCATAAATGATAAGCCATCTCGCTCATGCTTGACTCATGCCATGTGATTTTCGACTAATATATAAATCTAAGAATAGTGATTGCTAACAGTAAAAATGGGTTATTTCAATGATGTTTAACATTATTTACTACTTAAGTACCACACTATGTACTAATGGATTTGTTCAATTATCATCATGATTGTTATTTGCGAATTCAAAATCAAGTATTCATGCCAGTTCAAAAATCATTACGATGACCAAGTATTATAGAATATGTAGTACATACAGAATTTGAATTATTACATTGTATAGAATATTACTTCAATATTGAAATTAATCAAAGAAATACGATGTAATAGTATTTTTCCCATTCGATTTTCAACAAATTCAATCTGCCTTGTTCAAAAGTTCCCGGTCAAAAATGTGCTCTCCCAATCCTGGTCCAACCCGCTTGAGTTGTGCGACATACTCTGACAACTCCTTGATGGCATGTACCTGCTCCTCGAGGAAGTTAGTTTCCAAAAAGTCGCAAAGCTGAGGATCATTATGGCTCCCAGATATGCCGTGAAGGTCAAGCAGAGTCTACGACAAAATATTCATAATATTTTCACAAAATGAAATACAACGTAAATCCTCATTTTATTTATCTTTATCCATATGCTGAATATCCGCATACCTGATTGACGGTTTTCTCAAGTTCCAAAGCGGCAGAAACAGCCTCCAATGGAGACTGCCACTCATCGCGAGTTGGCTTAGCGATTGGTTGAAGTACAATTCGACCACCTCGTGTATTCTGGTACTTCATGAATTTTTCAGCATGTTCTCGCTCTTCATCTGAAGCCTTCTTGAAGAACTTGGAAAGTCCAGGCAAGGCAACGTCTTCACGGTCGAAATAGTAAGCCTGCAATTTTAAACAGCATGTGCATCGTCGTATCTCATAAAAGTTTAACCCATAAAGTTTTAGTTGACAACATGAAATACAAGCTTTTACAGCACAGCAAAGAACATTAAGACAAGACGAGAGGAAACTGATTGTGAGTGGTAATTGCTGTTTAGATAATCCTACATGAAGTAATTTGTCGCCAAAATGCCATACATATTGTTATGACATTTTGTTTAGTCTGGAGCACATAAACGTAAATCATCTTTGTGACTATTAATAGAACTATTATTCTAATGTCAGTCGTACGACATACAACATAGAATAAACGATTAAGGTTAATAGAAAGAAGTTTCACAGAAAATATTCTTTAAAAATGCGGAAGAACGATATATTACTATATTACACGCCATATGTGAAATTTTGACAGTTAGGGCCTTATGCAGGGCCTGAAAGGCCTTTTAGATTCGGCGCATTAGCAATACAGTTTGTTATCCTTCAAAAATGCTGAAGAATGATAAACTACACGCCATATATGAATTTTTGAAACTCGGGACCTTACGCAGGTCCTGAAGGGCGCTTTCGATATGGCTCATGAGCAATAGGGAAGAAGCTTATCTCTTTAGGTATCGTAGGAAAAAACAGAACTTGAAAAAGTCAAACTGTTTAGCCAGGAGAGGTCGCGGAAAATGTACACTTTAAAAGGTACTGCAGGGCCTTAAGGGCCCGTCCAATATGGCTCATTAAGCAATAGTTAAGCAACTAAGCAAAGTCCATCTCTTTAAGTATCGATAGGTGAAAACAGAATTTGAAAAAGTCAAACCGTTCTCCCAGGAGAGTTGGCAAAAAATGATCAGTTTTTAATGTTTGGCCGGCGGCCCGACAGACATACAGAGTAAAACTAATAAGATTCTACGAATATATCTTCGATATATTCTGCGAAACTTAATAATACCAATTTGCATGAATCTCGACAATGATCTGCTTGCAATGTACATCCAAAAAATCATCTCAAGTAAATGTTTGATTTCCCTCTGTATCAAACCTAAGATGAACATGACAACCATAATATTTGCGTTCCGAAAAATATTTTCAATTTTTATGCAGACCAAAACGCTGAGATTATGCAGCTTACTATAACCACCATGGGTAAAACATGATTACAATTTTACAATGCAGCAAACAACTCAGTACGTACCTAAAGCAGGACAGAAAATGGCATGACATATGATGACATATCAGTTCAAAACAAAAGTATATGAATGATCACATGCATCGTGACTGATACATTATGTCATAAAGTTTAAACTAGCAATCTAAACAATTTGCTTGTTTTGACAGCGATACTGCGGTCGTCGTTTGTGTATGTTAATCCTTACTTTTGCCTGTATTTTGTTCGCCAACCAACAACATATTTCAAACACTCCAAACAATATTTACCATCGCATTATACTCACTAATCCTGTCCTGAGCAGTAATTAGTAATACTAGAGGCATTAATTGAAAATTATAAACAATCCTCAACGTCATTTCATTTTGAAAACTGAACCATGCCCACCATGCGTAAACCTAAACACCATGTTACAGCTTTCCACATTAAAAGATCCTTATGTAAAGAAATGACGAGGTCTGACAAAACTGTGAGTCATTCAACATAACAACATCACAGACATTTAACACAAACTTTATATAGGTAATACTCATATTCCAGCCAGACTAGCATACCATCAAAAATCTTATATTTTTACATGTTAATGTTAAAGAATGGTATTCATTAAAAAGTATGCAGCCGATGTTTGCGGTGAGAATTATTTTTTCCCCATCATTATCACAAAACTATCACTAGTTCCAAGAATTTGAAGTTGTGCGTTATGCAGGAAAAAATACATGATCTGCATTATTCGTAAACAAGTAAGATAACAAACCAAGCCAAAGAACAAAGTCCAAGCATGCTCAATGCGACGGTTTCGAAGAAACACACAAGAGTAGTAGAGTAGCAAGTAGCAGTAGGTAATCTGCGTATCAAAGCTCCTATCTTTTTCTAACAGATTCTAGTTCCCATATGGAATGGAATGGAACATGTTATATTATGTCCATGCACAATATAATTATTTTTTCCTTATACTGACGAAGACATACTATAGTTCTACTCTACTCATTACCCTGACCATGATGATATACCTTATTTTATTTTAACATGGACATGGACAGAACAACATTATGGCATATGACCTAATACTCCGAGTTAATGTATATGCGAGGTATACATAATACTTTCAAAACAAGAATAACTGGAAAGTACAGAGTATTATGAATAAGAGGTCTATAAGTCTAACAAGAAACTCCTTTTGTCATTTCTTGTAAGTTAATAGATATAGTAGTGAGTAGTTATATATTGATGCACTCTTAACACTTAAAGGCTGCAATACAGAAGAAAGAAGAAATAAGATTGTACATTGGGTTCCAGCCAAGGTGTTAGCTTAGCTTATCTCTCTCTCTCGAAAAAAACAAGCTGTCATTGTCGTCAACATCTCGTAACTTTTCGACATGATGCAATGCAAAGAGAGAGAAAGAAATAATGACAAGCCATGTCGGTCATTGGTACCATCATGAATAATAAGTAAAAGTCAATAATTGACAACTTTCCAATGGGCTATCGGGCATTAGCAAAAAAGGTCCTTGAGGAGTTAATTTTTATCTCAGACCACCACTTATCTAACGTTTGATATTGCTTCCTCATGGCAAATAACTGTTATCTAACTAAAAGTCAATATATATGCAAGCATTAATTTAATTTCAGTACGTCTCCACACACATGTAAATGCTATCTATCAACGTAGAGATACCATTCCAGAGGAAAACAAAGTGTTTCAAGTGACAACTTAAAGCCTGACTAAATAAAACCTAAATCGATGAATTCAACAAGTTATTGTTCTTTGGATAATAGATGAAACTGCACAGAAGAATAACACAACAACGCATACATATTAGTGTGCGAACACGGAAAATTATGAAATGCGTAGTTGATTTTTACACGATGCATCAACTGACATAAGGATGAGTATCGTACGATGTAGTTATAATAGCAGAAACAATGATAACTAAACTACCTGGTATGCAATAGGTACTGAAAGTTTTTATTAAGAAATAATTTGATATTTCAATAAAACTTTACATCTTCCTTGTCGAGTTTTAAGTCAGAGAGTGTAAAACGTTGTTAAAAGTAAATTATAGGTATATGATATCAACTTCTCCTTCCTGACTGCTATATACTTTGCATTTGGACAACGCACACTGCACATATTGTAAAAATTCATGCATGCATCATGTACACTTGCATTACTACAAGAATAGCAAGAGCTTCAGGTGCCTACATAATGTTGTTGACTGAAGATATAACCTTGAGCTGTGACCGCTAAGCTGATATATTAAATGGAATTCCTTTCATAACGACATAACCATTGAATAAGTCATTGCAGAGGAGTCACCCAAAGGGCATCACAGTCTAAAATATGTACTTGGGATGCATTTAAAATTTCTAATTATCTAATAAAATGCAATACAGCAATTAACGGGTTAAGAATGAATGAGAAGAAAATGAATAAGATGCTTAAATAGTTTTAGAAAATATTCTGCTTTCTATCAATTTGAATTTCAATTCAATTCTTAATCGCATTTCCTCACACGGAGTTACGATTCCTATAACTGTCAGCTGTATATTCGTTCAGTCGTTCAAGAAATTCTCTTATTTATCCCATATCTTTCATCTTTGACTTTCCTACAAATCTAATAAAATTGCAATAAACAGTTGACACGTTGACAGTCAGATGAATGAAGAATGGTGCATTTGCAAGATGCAAAAGACTCGCTTACAATAATTAAAAGTACATTGTACCCAGAACTTACCATGGATAGATAGACGTAGCTGGCATACAGCTCCATGTTGATCTGCTTATTGATGTTTGCCTCACAGTCCTCATGAAAGTTCTGGCGACCTAGGGACCCATTTGATGCCATTTTTGATGTGTTACTGATTAAACAGGATGAGGAAGTACAGAAAGAACGAAGCTTGATGAAGCTGTTATTGCTTTGAAAGGTAGTAGTGAAATCAACTATTCCAACAATTGACACGAGTCGTAGGGGAAAACCCAATGATGACTTGAAAGCTACAAAATGAAGAAAAAAAATCGAGTTATTTTTTTTAAAATTGCACACATCAATTATTCATCTAGCTTACATTATATAGATAAAATTTGTTTTGATATTGTGACAAAATACAAAATTTACTACAACTACAGTTTTTTGAACGGCAAGGTAACTTATCACTTCAATTGACAGTTGACGCAAACTTTAAATAGCTGGTGTGCTTGCTTATCAGCTAATTGAAAAAGGGAGGAGATGTCAACTCAAAATGACTTTCGTCTTCTACAAATTGAAGGAGTGTTGTCACTTACTCTGCTTGCCTACGTATGACTAGACTAGACTTAGATATTAACAATTAATTAATTGTCAAGGTACAGGAACTTACTTGATGTTGACAAAGGCGATTTATTTCGGAGACTGGTGAGTAAGTTTTCTGAAGTTTTACTACAAGCGAAGGCTGTCCGTTCACTCTCTGGCGACGCAAAACAGCACTCGACTTGAGATCCCAAATGTGCTTGCCTTTTATGCAAAATCACTTCTTGCTTTTTCGTTCGAGGAAGAATAGACTGTACTTGCTTCACCATGAACGAGTTGGGTCTGCCTGTGGTGCATCTTGTATGGAAGGCCGAGATCGAAGCAAACACAGTTGGAATAGTACATCCTCCATAACGTGTTATCTTCATTTTCTTTATCGCTGTAGTGGTTGCTGAGCAGATTACTGGTAATAGCATGAGGGATCCCTTTCACTCCCAAAAATGCTGGAAAAAACTATTCTAATTTTGACTTTGATTCTGCTTCAAACGAAGCACAACACAAACAAGAAATAAGAAAAAAGCTACTAATTGTGCTAAAAATAAATAGCTGGTAATAGTACATATAAATGGGGACACATGCTCCATTCCATACTTCCATATGAACAACGGAACGGGCTGAATTTTAAAAAGACAAATTGAAAAGCGCGCCCAATCCGTAGTATTTTGTTGTTTGTTTTGATCATTCATCATTCCATGATTATTTCGGACTTCGGTTTCATGAAAACCCGATAGACGCATTCCTTTCAACAAATTCCCCACGATCTGTCACAAACGTATACATACATATATATGAGATGTGTATATACCACCAATACTGCATAAGTTAGCTGGATCCAGCACTGACTGAGCAACACAATATATATCCTACAACGTCACCTTGCTTCCCTTTGAATACTATCTATCCTTTGGAAGTAATATGTACTCATAACTCATAGGGCAGCTTGCTACTGGAAATTGCTTCGTACCATCACCCTGACATAATTTTTTCCTTCAAAAGCAATTTAAAATATCTAACGTACTTGATGCTAGGTTATCTATTCCGAATTATGTTCCTAAGTAATCAAGCTACCTTATGCAGTTCATTACTGCCGAGAAAAATTCCCCCATTCCATGATTTTTCGAAAAACAAAAAAAAACAAGCTGGCCTAATTGTTTGTTTCAAACCGCTTTTCACCTTGGGGAAAGGAAAGAATCTAGTGTACTCGATGATTACCTAATCCTACCTGAAAAATGATATAAAAAATTTGCGAGGAAGGGTCCACCACTGTAAGATCATAGCTGTACCTTCCGCTTTTCAACTGGAGCAAAGTGGCTTACTGGAAAACTATAATCAACTCCTGTCTCATCGATCACGGATCTAGTTTATAAGTTTTTTAATCAACTTCTGATCTTAAGCATTGGTTATATTAACTAACGTCTACGTGCAGCAGAGCTGTTGCAGGAGGCTCCCCACTGTACTTACGCAACACAAAATTTTGACGAGTACTTGTCAAAATTTAGCATTGCGTAAATGGCGTTACGTTTGTACACGTAAATAGCCTGGTGCGTCTGCTGCCGCAGCTCTGACGTGCAGTTACTCACGTCAGTGTACGCGTGAAATTATACACACGTCATTGAACTTTAATGTCTTCGTTGTGTTGATTGTTAATCTGTCAGTGTAATTACGACGTAATTAGTTAATTACTTTCGATAAGGCGTTAACAAAGATCATAAAGTCACCTTATTCCGATAATTCCTAGCATGATACTTCTATTATAATCTAAAATTAATGAACACAATATGCATTAATAGACTCATTGACAGGTTAAGTCAAGCAGATTTAATTCAATAATCGTAATCCGTACAAGTGACAAGGGGATTTATGCATGTTATTCAATTTCTGCAGACACATTGTTTTTTTTAAAAGAAGTGACCAGCCACTAAACTTGCAATTAGTTCTTTTCCAAAGTTAAAATAAAGAATGTGAGCTTATGATTCGGGTACGTTTTATCGAAATCAATATGGCAAATATGATGTTGGATGTAGAAAACTCACGATTACTATGGCGAAAATGTGAATAAAAGTGAAAATGGCGATTCAATGATCAGTTTTGCGTTGCGAGAAAAAAGTATTTATTAAATATGCAAGTCAAAAGGTTTTACATGTTAGTTTAAAAAAATTCCATCTATCATCTATTTGTCGATACGCTCGGGATTTTAAAGGAAACTGGAAAATATAATTGTAATTTTTTGGAGTCAATGGTGAATCAAACACTGGAATCTTACAACGTAGTAGCCAGTCCGGTTCAGTATAATGGTCCAAGTATACCAAATGTGTTTTTCTTAATTTAACCTATTGTATAATTGTATTTCACCTAACCAAACCAACCAACATAAATTATTTATCGAGTCAGATCCGGGGCATAATAAATCCTGACCTTCTCATTGCTTAACCTAATCAAACTAAACCAAGTTATTAGTTAGTATAAATTATTTTCTGGTGCTGGACAATTTTGTTATACCCGTACAGTACGGGCCGTACTACACAAGGTCCAGTCGAAAAAAGTGCTAAGTTAGCTACTTTATCTTTGGACAGTCATAGTGAACCTCTACCAAGTTAGTTACCAGAACATAAAAGTTGAGGGCTTTGAGATCGCAGTTCAATAATTTTCGACAATGATAGACGATTCGCCATTTTGATTTACATGAAATTTGCATTTCGCCATAATGAGTTTTATGGAAAAACTCCATTTATACGTGTATACATATAATATTCGCCATTGTGATTTTTGACAAAGTGTACCCTTTCCCTTTATACATATGTAATTGGTTCATTAGGATTGCAATAATGCGTGCTTTTTTGTGGGCTGCATTTTGCTAGTTTGCAACAATTCAAATCCATTGATCGCTGCATGAACAGCGAATATGTTCAAGTTCAATAGCTCTATTATATGGAACGATGCAAACAACGATATATACTTTATAATGATCGTGATCGACTTTGACAGCATCATTCTGCAGCGTTCATATTCTGAAACCAGTGTATAGCAACTAGCAACCAGAAGCCAAGTCAAAATATATGCATATATCAGGTCACTCGGTAACATTTTAGGCATTCATTTTCCCTGGATTTGATTTTTTAGCAGATCTTTGAGATCTTATGTGCGTAGTTATAATCTCTGTTATAAGTAAGCTAATTTAATACACACGATACGAGCGAGCATTTAAACTGCTGTAGGTAATGTACAATAAAACCTGTAAAATATCAATTATTTGGTCGGTAAATTCACCACGGCCAGGAGCGACGAAGTTCTTGAACTTTGGATCGGCAAATACAATGGTAGAAATGAAAATCAAGTATGTGGTATGTGGCTCCTTGTACAACTACAACCTATTATCAAGTATGGTTGAGAAGATAGCATAATAATATTTAATATTGGCAATAAAGTACCCAAACACACTTACCCATCCTGAAACACTTTTAACTTATTTGTATATACCAATTATATGATTTTAAATTATTAATTATGAGCGTGAGGAAAACATCAAAATTAATGTGAACGGTGAAATGAAGGTTTATTTATTTAGAAAACATTTATTCTCAAAAAAAATGTGCAAAATCACTAACGAGGAAACCTCAAAGGGTGTGACACGAGTTACAGCTTGAAGTGATATTTTTCAGTTATCTTAGCTCACATGGAGTATGCCTGTGTGAATCTTCCACTCGCATAGGCCTT
>JAHZNA010002675.1:0-18285 GCA_027743935.1 Sinodicranocentrus sp. ZH6
CAGTAATACTTCCAGTCGTGTCTGCAGTTTTATTTTTAGTGTTTCAAAAAGTAAGTCGAATTTTTATCGTTCTTCACTATATGGTGTTTGATGACAAAAATAATTGTGTCTTTGCATGCTCGTCCTTAATTTGTCCTCCTCAGCTTTCATTTGATGCCATTTTTATAAAAATCTGTGAGCTGCTTATATGACAAAAAGGTACAAAACAGACTGCCCGGATCTCAAACAGGCTCATATTATAAGTAGTAAGTATGGATATTTGGTGGCTTACGATTAGAGTCATTGAAGTGATGTCGATAGTCTCCATGACCATGTGTAGAACTTAATCAAGCGTCATAAATGGGTGTTGTTAACTTGCCTCGAGGAATTTTTCACCAAATGAGTAGTGGGGCATGCAAATCATATTATATCTATATCTACTGCAAATGCGAATGTGCATTTCCAAACAGTAGTGGTAAGATAAGAAAACAGTGAGATCTTGGATAATTTCTGTAATGTGTGATAATATGCCGAGGGCTATCTTGAAGACGCTGAAAATTGGACTGGAATTTTCGAATCTCCGTGCTGAAAACCACCTGCATTAAAATATTTTTGTGTAATTTACTCACTTTTACTACTATAAAAATAGTTTTAACGAAGGTGAATAAGTCTTCATTTTCGAAAGAAAAAAATATTTCAGTTAAACGGTCAGCAAACCATGAATAAACTAAAACTATAATATAACTGATTACAATGAAATGATCTTCGTAGATGACCGTAACTTGAAATCCTGATGTTTTCTCCCATTAAATGGCTAAAACCGCGTTTGCGATCTTTGTGTGTAGCTTTTGGAATTGCTGACATGGTACTCTATAAAATTTCAAAAGTATATGAGCGAAAATTTGAGCTAAGCCTACCTTGTCTAGACTTAGACAAACTTAATTAATATTTTGCCACAGACATTGATACTGCTGTCAGTGCTAGGATGGTATTTTTTATTCGATACTGGCTACCGGGCCCAGCACAATCATCATATAAACGAATTTGAAGCACAGTTTCAATCTGCCCAAACATCAAATCCAGTTCAAAATTCATTGCGCCCAACGAAGGAAGAAATGTCCGCGGAAGCGTTACGAGTTCACAGAACACTCCGAGCTTGTGGTTTTGAAGGAAGTGGAGAAAAAGCTGTTACAGATAAGAACTTAGGTACAAAACAATCATCAATCAAAGCGAATACGTTTCTGTATTGCCACAAATCTTTTAGCACGTCTCACCAAAAAGTAAATCACATTCAATTTTTTAGCTGGTCCAGCCGCCCTAATTGGCGCTGCTATGGGCGGATATTTCATTCTCGGAGCCCTTCTCGCATCTTTAAGTATTATGGTATGCTTTTAGTATTCATTCTTACTTACAGCATTCTATTCACTTTTTTGGTCCCCATTTCACTTTATGACTTTATTTTAGAAATATCCTACGGCTAGGAAAGTTGCATGTACGGTTTGTTTAATGGGGGAGGGGATGTGCACCCTCTTCATCATCATTGCTACTGTACTTCTCGTCGCAGATGAAACTTTGTGCCCGACAGAGTACTACTTCGAAAGCTTCCAGATTATCACTTTTCTTCTGGCTATCACCCTTGTTTTTATATTCTCATACAAAACGTATGAAGTCACAATAATTGCATTTTATCTCAGCAATCAGTCTCGAATCTTGGAGAAAGAAGCTTTGAGAACGGGGCTCTCGGGGAAAATTCCAACAGATAATCCTGATAGTGAAAATAACACTGAAGCTGATACTGAAATTACCGATGACGAAGATACAGCTACCAAACCAAAAAGTCCAGGAGTAAGTAGTGTGAACCGTGAAAAGTTTTACAGTTACGTCGACGGCAATGCACCTGAAAATAAAGAAAAGGCTATGAGATCAAGAGCCGCATATCAAAATGGTAATTTTAGTGACAAAAATGATGAAAAGAAGGTTCAGCGAAATGACAGAGCAGGTTATACTAGTGCATATTAAGGAGTGAAACCGTTTCAGTATGAATTTCACTTTAGAGAATAACAAGAGAGTACCAAAACTTAACTGTGTACTCGGGAGGTCGAAAAGTATCTACCAATTTTTATAATTGTCAGGTTTATAAAATTGCCATTATTTTTATTAGCTCGTAGTAAAATAGTTTAATATTTATCATAATGTTTGTTATATCTTGATCACAACATTGTTCGGGATCAATCAATGATATAGATTTTAAATAAATGATCAATCTATTTTATTCACCTTGATTTTACTTAATCTTCGAAGTATGTAAGTAACAACGAAGATTTCTGCGGTTTCGGTCGGTCTTATAATCATGTCGCCAGTCTAAAATCTTTTAGATTGTTACGATTGGTTGCTCGTCCGTGTAATCACTTTTACTTCTGAATGCGAAGTCCTACGTGAGCAGTGCAGCGAGTATTCTTTAAAGGCTACTGAAAGTTTGTTATGATTAGGCTTATTTACTAGAGGAAACCCTCTGAACAAAAAATGTCTGACAATCTAGAAATGAGCCAAAAAAGGACCGATGCGATTAGTATTGTGGTTCAAATGTTCTCAAAGTTATACGCTGGTTCTCCCCTAAGTTTACCGTAATGCGTAAGTATATTGGGTCATTCTTGCCAACATCTTTTAGTAGACTACCTGTGCATCCATATTAGTTGACCTAAGTATTGTTGCTACTGGTTGATTTCAAGGCTACCAACCGTGGGCATTATACAGCGTTCGTATCTTTTCGGATGCAACATGTGGAGACATGTAGTTTACTCACAAAATGTAGTTAACCTACGATAACGTTATATAATAAGTAGTTAACACGTACGCTAGCATCTATGTTGCTATGCTTATGGCAAGGAATATTTGAGCAGTCACTTATATTCTGCCTTTAATTTTAATTTACTCATACAACAAGCTGCTACTGTCTGGATGGCTTTCCTTGTAAAGGCTACTTTAATGCCTAACACCTTTCATTATATCTACCAGTCAATCAATGTCAAGTCAGACAACGTTAAAATCTAAATTGTAGGCTGAGATATGCTAATATAAAAATCTAATACTATGCTCTCATGTTCTTGAGTTAATTGAAGTGAAGGAAATCGTATTTAGTACAATACTTTGAAACAAAAGGGATGACATCCTAGGACCTAACCCCTCATCCTCAATCCTCACAATGAAAGTAGGGATGATGAGTAAAGCAGCTAGATCACATGAAAGCATTTAAATTCCCAACCTTTGGACTTGAGTTAACAACTATAGTTCGGTATTCAGCTATTTTTGACGTTGTAAGAGCTTGAAAATTAATTATATTATACAACTATCTCCCAAAAAATATCGCATATCTTGTTAAGTAAGACTTTGAACATTTAGTTCAGATTTTTACTAATTCTTGGACCAATGATTGCCGTCTTTCACGCCTGTATAAATGTCAATCCAAAGTTTCCACACCTAACTAATGGCATAACAGCGGATTATGTGCTTTACGACAGTCACCGCGTTAATTTAAGCAATGTTGAGGGAGCTATGCTATATAGAGTTCAAAAATCATGTGGAAAGGAGTACAGAAACAACTTACCACAAATATGGACTGATGCACAGCCTACTCTGTGTACGAATGTCATCGAAATTATAATACTTTTATGGCACACTGTTTTGCAAGAAAGATGGATTATAGTTGACAGCGTAATCGCTAGATAATTTTAATATTTCAATTTAATTGCAGTTAAGGCTCTGTACCTAGAGGCTGCGGCAGTAATACTTCCAGTCGTGTCTGCAGTTTTATTTTTAGTGTTTCAAAAAGTAAGTCGAATTTTTATCGTTCTTCAACTATATGGTGTTTGATGACAAAAATAATTGTGTCTTTGCATGCTTGTCCTTGTTTTAGCGAGATATGATAGCCAGTTTGGCTGCAGTGCTCCATTTCACTTTTGAAATTTTATCTATTTGTTTTGGCCTTTTCGCTTCGTGGTTTATATCTGACAAGCGATTATGCTTTCTCGGTTACTTTGCGGCAAGTTATTCCGTCCCCGGTATATTCTGGTCTCTGACTATTATCTCTGCAGTAACTTACAAGGCAGCCGTCCTATATGCTTTGGATCAATATATTAGATTCAATTGTAAAAATGTGAAGACATATTATCGACCTCCAAGTCCTTCCGAGGAGTTAAAGGCATATCTCAAGGAAATGAAATCAATGGGAGTGGCGCCTAATGTAAACATAGACCTTCCCCATGACCCTTCGAAAAGAGATTGGGTTTTTGTTGAATCTCAAATAAAGAGAATACTTCAAGAAGTTAGAATTCAAATGGCAGAACTTCACAAAGACGACCCGTTAGTTCATGATCTCCTAAAGAGTGGGAAATTACATGGGAAAAGGAGAGCCAGCAGTTATACTCCAAATGTACTGAAAATTGCAAGGATGATGACAAGTGAAAGCGCAGAATATAAATTGCTGAAACAACATAAGCATAAAGCTAAGAATGATAGAGAGGGTAAAGATGAAATGGAAATAATTCTTCCTGAACCGGATTTGAGATTCGTTGATCCAGATCGGGAATTGGCTGATGGCTGAGGAAGATTAAATTTACAATGACAAATTGGGAAAATGAATCAGATTAGCATAGTATAGATTTAAATGCAAGTATAAATAAGCTCGATTCATTTTGGAGGGTTTTCAGATTTTTAAATTGTTTTACGTAGGTACATAATCATTTGTGACTTTGTCGTCTAACATTTAACACGGCATTATGTTATAAGCTTTAAAAAACAACCACAATACAATATGTAGTGTTACCAATATTCCTATGGGATAACAAGAATAAAAAATATATTAGCAGTTTCAAACTTATTTTCTTTCTAGTAGTGAACATATATATATATTTACGGGTCTATCGTCTGTGCTCTGCACTCGACGCTAACGGGGGCAGCTTGTCTTTTCCCCTTTTGTAAAACAATCCGGAACTCGTTTGTTTTTTAAACCGCTTTCATTTGCGTTGTCCAAACCCACCATTTTCAAAATGCAATAATACTTAATTTAACTGGTTTGATATTGAATTAGACATTGGTTTTAGAAGCTCTTTATCCCTCCGACACATCACAGCAAGAAACAATGCTTTGGCTAATCCTGGTCAGTGTGGGAGCTCTTTTGCCCGTTGTTGTGCTCATCTTACATTTATCTTCTACACCATAAATTTTCCATAAATTATTTAATAATTTTTTAAAATCCAGCACGAAAAGAATCGTCCATATGCGAGTGTTCATATATTCTCTAAGTATGCTTGTTATAATAATGCAAAGTAAAATATTTGTTCGGAGAATATATATACTTTGGGTCAAAGTTACTTTTGTATGCACCATGCTCACAAAAATATAAAATGATCCAAGAACTTTCTGGTTTTTCTTCTTCTGGTGAATTGTAAACTGTATCAAGCCTTCGAAGCATTTTGACATCTTTTTGATGCAATAATATTCTGCAGTTACAACTGCATACAAAATCGTGTACTCACCAAAAAGGAAATCATGTACAGTATTAGGAGAAACCTCGAGTTGAAGATCTATTTTTAGCAGGCATTTATTTAAAGTAACGCACTTTACAGCCCTTTAACATGCATACATACATACATTTAATCATGATGCATTCAACTAAAAGAACTAAAACTAGAAACTGTCTGAACTAGAAAACACATGCAAAAATCGTACAACTATCAGCGTTCACATCTCCTCGCTACTTGACAACTTTTGTGCGTACCTTAGCATTTCATTGTACGTTTCTCTAGCTAGAGCTGAAGGATATTTCACATGCCTGCTAAGAAAGTCGCTTTCAATATAGTACATGATTACTGAACGCATCCCACTCCGAAAGTGGTCATTGTTTTCCGCAGGATTAGGAGAAAATACAAATTGATAATCATTGAAGAACATTGGCCCGTTCATAAAAGTTGGAAAGGAAGCTCCAACAGTTCGTGAAGTACTCGGCATTCCGTTGATATTGTTGTCAGCCAGGGGCGGTCCTTCGTTGAGAAAGTCATCAGTCTCGTCGGTTTCCCGTTTGATATCAATCATTGTAGGAAGAACGTCAGTTGCTGTTGTCGAGATGTTAAATGAGGTTTCACACTGGAAATTATTCAGAATTAGCTTATCTCTTCTACATCATAGTTATTGTCTTTGATATGATAACATGGAAAAATGCAGCAACATACCTTTTTGTTCGCCTTTTTCGACGGTTTAGTTCGTCGTCGGCAACCTTGGCCAGATGCAACTTTTGCGGGTGTTCGTTTTCGCTGTGATTGTTTTCCTAGCCGAATCCCAAAGCTAGATGCGTCTCCATTCAAACCACTGATATCGTATGGCGGAGGGGAAATTATCACTTCATTGTTAGCTTGAGGTACTCCACCAGATACGTCATCTACGAAACATTGTGTGGCTGCGCCTTCTTGAATTAAACCGTCCCGTTGAACTGCGGATAAGCCTAAACCGGACAATGATTCGACATTTGGCTCAGCAAGCTCTGGCTCGGAAGCGAGTTCCATGAACCCAAAAGACGCTTGTTGTATGGAAAATGCTTCACCTGTCATTTGCTCCGCCAACCAACCTACCAAGTTCCAAGACGGCCAAGAGTTTCGACATGCTTTCACAAAGTTGTTAACTTCAGACCATGTAGTTGCATTGTTTTTGATTGCTAATCGAATCCGGTAAGTAACTTTCTTCTTAATTTTATCAAATCTCGCTTTGCAATCGTCAACTGAAATGGGCCAAACATTTTACGATTATGCAACTTTTGAAGTTTTCCAGTAACCAAAACTTCAAAATAAATGCAAACAATAGATGACATTTAAAAAATATATATTAGTCTAACCCGTTTCTCCAGATTTCGCGGAAACAGCTTTCCAGGCAGCGACTTTAGCGCGTCCATCCGTACCCACGGATTTAGGTGAAGGCTTCCATAGAACTTTATGTGCCCGTACGTGCTTCAAGACTTTCTTGTCAAGTTCAATTTGACTTATGTTATTGAGATCCCGGCGGGTGCGGACACCCGTCTGCTGTTTATTGCTACGGGTGCGAGAAGTCATTATAAGATCCATCTTCCTTACAATTTTCGAATTGGAATAGCAAATAGCTGACAGTACTGCTACCTAGCTACTTGAGTTGAGATGCCTAAAAAGTCTCTTTAAAAATCACAACTTCTGCCAATTCTGTTAACTTGTGCTTTAAACGACACTGATTAACTAAACAAATTTTTCCGAATTCGCAAAATGAAAGTTCCTTGGGTAATTAATGTTGATGACTTTGCTCCGTCAAATATGGGTAAACTTGCAACTTATCAGCCTGAACTTTGATTTACAACTTATCAGATCCTTCAACGTCAACCTCATACAACGATGAACAAAAGCTACGTCTGGCCAAGAAATAAAGTTTGTCGAATAATTTTTATGACACATCATCGCCTCTTTTAATTCCACGCGACGAACACCTTCCTTGCATAAAACAAGTACAAAACCAGAACTGTGTGAAGTCTGAACTTTGAAGGTCGATGACATCATGTGTGGTCATTGTACTAACAAATATTCGATTGTGTACGTGCCTAAGTACGATACCCATTATAGTTTTGATCATGGGGAATAGGGAAACGAGGTTCGATAATGCACGAAGATTATAGAAGATTGAAGTTGTGTTGACCTTGACTCAAATAAAGAGAATAAAAATGGCAAAACCTCAGTCACCACGACCCATTCGTATATAGTTCCTAATAATCTCCTGAAAGGTTGAAAATTAGATGGAAAAAAAAGTTTGACACTAAATTATTGTATTTTTATATATTTTATTATTATTAAATGGGTTTTTGTTTTTATCTCTGTGTGTATATGGCATCGGCTGGCTGGCTGTATGGTATTTTTCCCGTTTCACCATTTTATTGAGAACATACAACCAGCTTGTTTTTTAAAACGTTTTCCATTTTCTTTACCCCAACGCTTTCGAAAATGAAATACCTTATTATGCTGGTTTGATATCGAATTAGGCATACATTTTGGAGGCTCTTCACACGGAATAATATTTCCTATTTTATCAGCACTGTCACTGATCCGTTTTGTTAATGCAGTGTGGCTACTTCCATCGAACTTCTGATTGTGTTCTTTCAAAGACGATAAAAACATAAATGTTTGGGATTGGGTTAACTCTAGATTAACCCATGCGTCTCCTCCATCTCCCCTTGAAACAACATTAGGATAGTTCGCCAATATATCAGACCCATTATTGTTAGACTCATCTAATTGTAATTGTAAATGTAAATTGGCAACTGGGAGTATAACAATTTTCAGGGATTGAGGTCGCGTGACTGGATAAAATGCTCCATATCTAGCGATGGAAATGGTATATTTTGAGTGCGCAACGCAGAATGTTCTTAGAACTAATAAAAGCAGCGTCAGCCAAATCATTCCAGCCAAAATGCGGAGCTCTTCACATTCTTTAGATTGATTCTGTCAAATGAGACAAATATATTAGATGAAGCGCATAATTACACAATCTAACAGAGGTATAAAGCCTAGGTAATTGCACATACTTCATAAACGTCTGAAACCGTTATGAGAAAACAACGCTTAGGATAATTCTGCTGGCCTAAAGCTGCAGATGGTTCGCCTCTCCTATTTTCAGAGGGTAGCGCAAAGCACACCGCGATGTTAACCACTGTGCTCACCAAAAAAAGTATTGATGCCTGTTAGAAATTGTTATAAATAGCAGTGGATTAAAACTGTAATCTGTGAAGTGAAGTTAACACATTTCAACTTCAAGATAAGATATCCAACCAAGGATCAATAATAATATTTTCCCTTACAGTCGACATGAAGGATGTCTTCACTTTCCTACCTTGCACTCCTAGTATAGCAAAATTGCAAGCGAAAAGGTCCAACATGCAGCAAAAAATAATACATATGAAAGCCCACTGCATTCTAAAATCGGCAATATGTTTCCAGTGAATAATAACGATGTGCAAGAAGGCAATCAGAAAGCCCAGTGAAATTACCTACAGGTTTTGGAAACGGGAAAAATAGTAAACTGCAAATCTCGCAATTAATTCATGACGTAAAAGTATTTTTACGTATGCATTCTAACACCACACCACCGTAGCGTTTTGCATGCGTACATCGTATATCATGTAGTTCCATAGAGTTATTTTCCTTCCATAAGCTTTCCTCACACTTATCTTGGAGTTTTCTTGAAGTTTAATCTGTAGTTTTTTCCGTGTGCTGAAAATCGCATTAGAAGGCAAAGGCATTCTACGCCGTGACTGTGACTGTTTTTATATTACAGAAAAATACGCAAAGTTCATAGGAAAAGAGGTCGGTGTACGTACATAAGCTTTCCAGATGCAACATGCAGCAACGCAGATAACATATTTAAAAGCTGTATTCGATTTAAATCTAAAATAACTGGCCAACTTGGCCGACTGAACACAAATGAAGAGATCATAAACGTTTCCTTGGCGAATACACTAGTGTGGAGTCGTTTAAATTATTCTTCCACTGCGCTTAAATGTTATCGAAGGTACAGACGCAAGTGACCCCCTCTCTTCTCTTCTTGTCCTACCACCTACATTTCCATCCACTCTTTCAACTTCAGCTTCTTTTAAATCTTCTTTGGTCACGATAATAACTCTGTCATTTCCTATTTCTGTTATCTTTCCCCCGAGTGATCCTCGGGCAGTTAGTCGCTCCAAGTCACACTGATCGAAGTATGCTCCTCCAAGATTTGGGACTTGAAATAGATCTACGGGAACTAGCTCATCGTCCACATATACCTGCTTACCAACCATCCAGTTGAAAACTTGAGGATAGTTGAGTCTGCAGAGAGTTATTACAACTGATTTCAGGATGCCAAGTGTGAGCGAGCACCATAAGTATATAGTTAAACGACCAAATGCTAAACAGTCTTCCTGCAATCACACGTTAATGACAGTTTTTGAGTTGTAGTGCTGCACATTTGTTTTTACATGTATAGAATGTCGGTTAATTTATGTATCACGTACAGAATTGGGAGACGTTCTGCATGTATTAGTTTTTAAATCAATGTAAGATTTTCCT
Organism: Sinodicranocentrus sp. ZH6; assembly: GCA_027743935.1. Classification (NCBI taxonomy): domain Eukaryota; kingdom Metazoa; phylum Arthropoda; class Collembola; order Entomobryomorpha; family Entomobryidae; genus Sinodicranocentrus; species Sinodicranocentrus sp. ZH6. The sequence goes on from JAHZNA010002675.1 coordinate 10,086, forward strand.
TCGAAGGTTAAGGCCACAGTTACACAAACATTTGCAAGGGTTGTGATCAAGAGCCAAACGCAAGCCTAAGATCGAAATAATGTTGATTATTACGTACGAGAAAAAAATAGATACGTTAACAGCCAATTTCTAACGAAAATCATAGGTTTCGGTCCAGTTTTAGCCAAACATGTCCAAATACCAAGGACACTAGCAACAACGTCGATTCCCATGATGACGTAATTAGCTGTTATCGGTTCTGAGAAGTGAGGGATTGCACTGATTGATACGAAACGTCTTTGAAAGTATGCCAATCCACTAAAATACAACATTATAGCTAGCTGGAAAGCAAAGTTGGGATAACATAAAGAGGATATTCTTAATCGGTATCAATTTGGTGCATAATCAGTGGCTTACAATAAACACTAAGTACGCTGCTGTGCAAATTATCTTATTCTTTCGCGACACTTCAACTGGATTGCGATGAGTACGAACAAATTCCGAAACCAACACTGCATCCCCTGCACCAGTGTCTCCACTGTTGGGTCCTACAGAGTCGGGATCGGGATCGTTTGATTGTTCAAAGTTATCTCTTGGTTCCAAAATTTCAAAAACCTCGTGAGATGACAATGATGACATTTTGATGTTTTAAACTCGATAATTGAGTTACTCGATTCAGCTAAGCGTGGGTTACAGGAAGGGTAGAGGGAGAGGGATATAATGGTCGCACAAAAAAAAGTATTGCAACCTCAGAGGAACTGCACATTTGTAAGATTAATTTTATGCGAAAATTATCATGCAAACACAAACATTGATAGTTGGTCCCTTGGTCCGCTCGTCGATACACTTTTTAACGGATACTAAAATGCTAAGCAACATTAATTAGGCTTTATAGGTTTATGAAAATGTCTCCCATTTCTCATTACTTGATACTCTCAGCTCACTTCATTACTCTATCCCACCAAGATAGACTTTAGACCTTAGAATATCGAACTGTGCTTTAGACGCGCCCCTATCATATCTTCCATAATCTCATGTTGAACTTATCAAATAGCAAATTTTCTTTTAAACGCACGATATTACCTACTTTTCCTTAACTAGCCGGAATTCGCTAACAATGACATGTAATATCGCCAAAAATATATTCATCGTCCCACCATGTCCTTATCCTTCAGAAGATTTGCCCCTCCCTTATCGCAGATCACATGAATTCGATCCTCACAATCCACCTCAGCCTCGGGTAAAGCCAGATCCTCGTCCACCTCTTCCTTGCTCTAACAATGGTTGTTGTGCCTGTCGACCCGGACCGTTACCTAAAAAGCCCATGATGGCAAACCTAAAACTACGGCAATTAGCAGATTGTTACGGGTGCAGGGTGCCTCCGGAATGTCATAATAGTCGCAAAACCTATTATCAGCGTTGGCAGACATTCCTTGATCGCATGAAACCGATGCCAAACACTGATTACACTGTTTACTGCTGTGATGGTTATGTTGACTTGGGTGTTAATCATGATTTTTTTAAATACGACAGGAACTTAGATTATCGGAAAGGTATTAATTTCAATTTGTAAATTATATAAAGGCTTTAAAATGAAAAAGTAATCATCTATAAAGTAGCTTCTCTTTTTTTACAGCACCACGGAAGACAGCTCTCGAAAATTTTCTTTTCATTAGAAATGTAGCAGCTGCACATGAAGAGATTCAAAGACCGTACAATGAGTGTGCTCCATACCAAATTTGGAATAAATATGTAGCAGTGCCACAGAAGGACCCACTCGCTCTGCAAATTGTTAATATGATTTTAATAAATTTTTACGAATTACCTGTAAATATGATAAGCGGTTAACTTTCAACTTTGCTATTTCAGGAAAAGAGTCTTCGGCTCAGATATGAGCCAACACAAAGTCGGTGGCACGAACTCGAAATGCGACCTGAACCAAACGGTTACGTGCGTGGGAGTACGATTCACAAATCCCGATTGCGACCGTTCCATAAAGATACAAGCTTTTCAACTCCATTGGATGTGCTTTCACATTTCCCCACTGGAAAGTTGAGCCCGTTTAAAGAGCTAAGGGATTTAAAAATGAATATGTAGTACAAAACAAACAATATCGATTATTAACAATAATAACAATGAAGGATTCAGGATACATGGATATTTTAATTGTCAAGTCAAATTTCTACAACAAAATCACAAGTACATGTTGTTTACGAATGATTGAGTTTGGTATTGTATTATTTTTCCAAGTCTTGTTTCTCCTCCAACACTTATTATTACATAGAACATATAATTGATAGTATTACTAATAAAACTTAATGGAACCACTACAAATTCAGTCACACAATTACCGTGTAATTTGTCAAAGCCTCCTTTATTCAACTAGAGAAGGACAGAGGCGGCTCTATGATTTTATCTATGAACCTTGCAATAATATGCTGGTAATTGTTTTAAATGCGATTTACAAGTGATCATAAAGCCTACACACGAGGCATGCATCATATCATGACAAAATGGATCGTTGCACCTAATCCAATAAGGGTTGCTAACTTCTTGACTATTCTGACAAGAAGAACAAACAGGCTCTGTGTTTGTAGCTGAATTAGTCACTATTCTTTTGCTTTCAGAACGCCGTTGATTGTGCTTACTATTATTAAACATTTGCAACTCACAAATTTCCGAAAGATTTGAGCATTGTTCCGGAATTTGACTACTTGAATCTATATATCCAGGAACAGGACTGCAAATCATATCGTCGTACAATGGCTCAACAATGGCATCATTCATTGTACATTCTGCTACAACAGAACCGACGGCTAGATGACGACTTTCCATTTCATTGTTCTGTAAAACCGAAACATCTGACAAAGGGATAACACCTTGAACATTTTTTGTCGCTATCAGTGGATTTTCAGCAAACGTAGAAGATGAAGGAACAAAACATGGAGTAGGAAGAGAAAGGGGATTAAAATTGGACATAATAAATGTTAAAGGAGTTGAGGAAGGCTGTTGTTTAGGAGCAATTTTCGGCATCTCTCCTGGTTTTGGCTTCCTAGAGGACAATATAGTATTGTAGGCTAGCTGATAGTTATTTTCGTCAAAAGTGCAACGCTCGTATTTCAAAGTTAGCATTACAACTGCACCAGTGCGGTCTTCTAGGGTAGATTTCTAAAATGTAAGGCACCAATTCCTTGTACTTTTGTACGCACTTTTTAAAATAATAATTTAATACTAATGGTAATTGATATGTAGTTGATTACCTGCGTAAACAACGACTTTGAGAATTTACTAAATGTCTGATCCCTTGCCCAACGAACTTTAATGTAGTCAAACCGTTCAACTCGTTTTCTTTTCCTTAACCGATCTCCAAAATCCATCTCCTCAATTTCTAAATCAGAACCATCACGCAATTGTACACCGCTCCCGTTGTACGAATGGTCATCCATAGCAGAACTACAAATATAATTTTATTAGATGAATATATATCTGCTTTATAATATGTTCCGAAAAAGAAGAAACGCGGCAACTCGGTTCTTTACTGTTACAAAACTCACGAATTTTTTTCCGCTGGCATCGTTGCAGCATAACGGTGATCATCAATTTCAGCGTGGCACTGGCTCAAATGAATTTCAGGAGATATTCGCTCGTTGCAGTTCTGCATTGTAGAACATAGAAAAGAGTTTCTCGTTGACCAAGCCGTGTTGTAAGTTTTCCCTTCAAAATAGGCTGACAACTCGCCTTCACATCCTGTACGGCTCATTACACGATGTAACTGGTGAAATAGCAGAAAGATATATTTACAAGCTAAGGTAGTCTGATGATAAAATTACGTTTGATTTAAACCCATTTCTTACGTACGTGTGATGTTAAGCTTTGGAACTTTTGGTTAAAGTATTCCTTCCTTTTACAATCATTTTCAATATAGTTTCTACGCCTAGGTTTTAAGACTTTTGAAGTGGTAGACTTTGTAACTTCATCCCTCGCAACTTCTTCAACGTTTGGTTTGTCACTCTCACCCTTTGCACCCGAAACACCCAGTTCAGCATTGGCTACATCGTTCCAAATACTGCCCAGTTCAATCGCATTAGTGGGTGCGGGAATGGACTGAATGGAGTATTTGAAACCATCAAAAGTTACATCACCAAGTTCCAAAGACAACCCATTTGATACAGACATGTTATCATCGTTTGAAAATGTTTGCGTAGAAGACCCTGAGGGGACAGCAAATAGGTCAGCCACTTGTTCAACACTGCTCCCAATAGCGCAGTAGCTATGGTCAGCTGATAAAGTGAAATATTTAATTTGCAAGTCTTCAGCTTGTACATGATTATTCTCCATTTCCACAAGTTGTTTCGTCTTTTCACCTAATCACTTGCCAAAAAATTGACTAACCACTATTATCCCAAGTTCCTTGTCTTTCTTCACCTGTCACCTGTAACATATAAAGAATTCAAACCAATTATTTTCGCATTTCATACGCCATGCTACATGTATTTCTTTTCTGATCTGCTAAATTGTAAATTTTCAATAAAAGTTTTCTCATATGTCACCGACCAAAGAGGTTCGTTTGTTCATCATCAAATATGAATATGAAGCTTGTATATACCTAGTAAATTTACAGACGTTCTCAACCTTGTTAAACACCCCGAACGAACCTGCGTTAACTTTTAATTTTTATTATTCCATGAAATAAGCCGTCGTGTACTCAAGGACGTGAGCACAACTGAAATCAAGTCACCAAAACCAGAATATCGTCTTTTTTAAAATTCAAAATTATCTTTCTAGTCTCGACCTCGACTGATTCAATTCACAAAACACTTTGAAGAAACTACGCAAAGACACGTTGCACGTGGAACGCTCCGCTCCGCATATGAATTTTACAAATTTACAAAACACTGTACATAATTTTTACCGCCACAACCAAGCTCTAGCTAGATTACAGAGCAACATTTCTCAGCATTGAGGTTAATTACAACTAGAGCCGCAGAAAATCGGTTTTCAATGCAAATCGCTTTTTAAAAAACGGACACAATTAAAATGTATGATTTTGTTATCCGATACCCCATTGTTGCAACTTTTTGATCCAGAGGAGTTCTTGGAAACACGTTTCCTTTGAAACTCTGACTTCGTTAAAGAAGTAGGATTTATGCATTCAATTACTATGGGGTACAAAATAATGTGGTGCAGAGGCAAAACGGTTGGGAATTTCGAAAAAATTATAGATACCTTTCTGTCAATAAATCAGTCGTTTATACCATTGCATCATTTAAAATTCAACATTTCATAACAATTTGTACAGTATAACTGAAATACCTTGTTGCTATTTAAGTACATGTAAAATTTTATTCCATACCCCCCAATCTGGAGGAAAAACGGTTGCGAATTCAAACAAGTATTCAGATAAAATATTTTCTATATAACATGTAAATCATGGCGTCACCTCCAAAACATTAAAATTAATTACTATTTCAAAACTATGGGGTTAGTAATAAAGGGCATTTATGCTTAATTCACATATTACTTTTTACACGATAACTTGTATTTGTTTCGTTCTTAGAAACATTGCAAGCTTGATACAATGTTTGGTAAATTATTGTTATAATGTTAATTGGTTTTCTGCCATTCTGAACCTCACTTTTATTGTCATTCTTAGAAATTACATGCGATTTTCGTCATTGTTCTTATGTATATTCCATCACGTACGCATATTTCTGTTATCATGTCATATATATTAGTTCTTATGGTAAGTCTTTAAGTCATACATAAAAATCATCATTTACACATCATTTTATATAATATATAATAATTGCATTGGAATCTTAACACATGAAAAATGGGATGAAATGGAGGAAAAACGTAATTTATCAGATATACCCGAATCGTTAATTGGTGCTAGCGAAGCAGATTTAATCGACTAAATATGGAGTGCGTGTTTCACGTTATCAAATTCCATTAGCTTTGTGTTTCTCTTGTTCTATACATAAAGCACAAGGAATGTCATTAGATAAGTGCACAGTGTATTTAGGAAAGGGTTTGTTTAAGAAGGGCATGGCATATGTGTGTTTATCACGAGTGAGAACATGGGATGGTGTGTACATTTCCAACTTATCCGAAAATTCTCTACTTGTAAATAGAAACAAAACTGGCCCGTGCAATGATATAGCTTTGAGAGAAATTTTACGGTTAAAACTTCTGGGTTTTTTAGAAATTCGTGAAGCAGGAAATGAAGTATTCGTTAGTTCATTAATTGACTGGGTGATTGAGTATGTTATGTGCCAGTCATGCAAGCATTGGGTTTGTATTTGCATTTGCGAAAAATAAATCACTTAAATGTATTAAATAAAACCAGGGGAAAAAGTTCCATCAATGATCCAGAGTCCTTCTGAGCACATGAAGGCAAAAAATAATATTTTATTTGACACTGAACTCCTCGGAGCAATAGCCAAATGAAATGTTTATACTTTTGTATAAATTGTGATATTCACATTTTACATTAGACTGGGGTGTCAGCATTAACAACTTTTTTAATGTGTTTCTCCAATTTTCTGTTAAAAACAAGCATTTATCGATTTTAGTTTGAATCTGTGTATTCATACGAAATATTTATAAAATATTGGTAAAACATTTACTTGTTGTGATTGAATCGATGGATTAACCAGCAACTAAGTACACCGAAAATTAGAATGGCAGCTCCAATGAAGATGATGCCACTATAAGTATCAATTGTAAAAACATGAATTAACAAACAATCTGATTTCTGACAAATAAATACATTACTGTAATGTACATGATTTGAAGTACAAAGTTGTTTATTCCATCAAAAACAGAGTCAACTCCTTTCTCCACCACATTTGCAACATCTACGATTGGCTCCTCAATGTCTTCCAGTACATTCGTAAGAAAAGACTCTGTTGTGCTAGGAATTAAATTCACTCCATACTCTAATAGTTTTTTCCATGGGAGCCCTGGATTTTAATATGTAATATTTTAAAAATTATGATAGTGCTATTTAATAATAGTTAATCTTTGATTCTTGCAATTGCCTATAATTCTTTACAGTTTACTTTACTTACGCATAAATTCCTGGCCTTCCTTAGTTATATTCATGGCTTTTAGCTTAACAAGGTATAAGTAAACTTAACTGAATGAGTAAGTGAATTATAATCAGTAAACTAGTGAACTTTGAACACAAGCAGATTTATTCAAACAACACAAACAAATGACGAACTAAAGAACCAAAAACTACTATGCAACAAGTCATTTGAACTGGCTTTGAAGCTTGAACACATGCTGGTCTTGGTGCATTTATGCATCCTCGTAGGAATCTGGTTTGTCCTCCAAGCAGAAATTTTCCGTTTCCACACATTTCACCTGAACCAATAAAATAAGCAATTAAAATGTGCATACATAATAAGCGATTATTCATATTCATAACGCACATAAATACATACCTTGAAGACACTCTCGGGTGTTGAATGGTTTATGCTCACAATCTTGTTCATAAGGTAGGCCCCCATGTTCCAACTCAACACCATAATAGGACGTACATTCATAGCAAATAAGACCTACAAGCAACAGAATTAAACCTCAATAAATAATACAATCACATAACTGATTTCATATTGCATTTTCACAAATAACTATGTGTGACTCACCTTTCTTGGTAGTGGATGTCTCATGACTTTGGTGGTAGTATCTTAATAGTAGAAGTAGACCTACAGTTAAGATGCACGTGAAGAGTATTCCGACGATCCTTTTTGTCCATTTAGCCCAAATGTCTTTCTTAGGAGTATTTGTATTCCCCAATAACACTACATTAGATCCGTTCTCAGCCATTCTCTTACTTACTTTAATAGCCGTAGCGTATAAAATTTAAAAATATTGCCAGCAGCAATTACAGACTGACAAATCCAAATCACAAACATTGACAATAATATGACTTTTTGTGCGTTTGTTTAAACTTTTTTATGCAACTTTTTACAGAAAAGGTAAATAATATACCAAACATCATGAATTTTTTGTAACCATAGTGTGTATTTAAATATATACACTCACGCAATCATACATTTTATTTGACTATTGCTCCGAGGAGTTCAGTGTCAAATAAAATATTATTTTTTGCCTTCATGTGCTCAGAAGGACTCTGGATCATTGATGGAACTTTTTCCCCTGGTTTTATTTTAATTGAAGTTGTTGAACGAGGTTGAAGCACATACCTAAG
>JAHZNA010002676.1:0-40379 GCA_027743935.1 Sinodicranocentrus sp. ZH6
GGCTCTACTAGTATATGTACATAGTTGTGTGTGAGAATATGACTTCCTTTTTTTGCGCATTGTATACATCCTTTAGCAAAAAATTTCCCTTGCGTATGACTTGTCCATCAATAATGGCGTTTAAAAGAATGGGTGGAACAAGAGCCTCTAGATTCCACTGGGTTGTCAATGAGGAGAAAGCTAAAAGGGAAAGAGAGGAAGAGAAATAATGGGGTGTACAAGCTCAATGGTAATGAGTGACGATTCTCATCTCTCTTTCATTCTTCCTCTTGTTTAACCTTCTTGAGTTTCACTTTATTCAATTAAGCTCCGCACACACTGTGCCTTTTGCTGCGCTAGTCATTCCCCAACATTTCCCTTCCATATTATTTCCCAAACTGGTTTACCTCTTCTCCAAATTCTATACATTTTTTTTCTGTTCTCTCTCAAACATCCTTTTCCCGATATATTTTCCTTATCGACATGGGAAGTGAGGCAAGTAGCTCATCCGTCTTTGGGGAAAGGTCTTTCATCCCAGATATTGTAAACACAGAAGAGCAAATTGGTGAGGGAAGAGGATTCCCATTCCTTTTGTCAAAATTACCTCTATTTCTGAGAGATCCAAAGTCTCATTTGAGATTTATATAAACGTCTTGTGTGACTCGTTCACTTTTACTATTTTATTTTATCCTCCTTATTTTCATTGGCTCCTCCAATTCCCTCTTTCATCTGGGTTGTCAATGTTTACTCTCATTTTACTCGAGAAGGAGCTCTTTGTCTGGAGCGTTTTGTGCTTGCACTTTTCCATCTAATTCGAATCTTGTTCTCCTTTTGTCACTGAAATGTCGAGAAAAAGAAGCAAAATTCTGGGAGTCTGATTAACCCCGTTATGCAGGTCAACAGGGAGCATCGTGAGAGCTGGGATTCTCAATAGGATTGTTTGATCTGGCTATCAGGAAACAAAAAAGTTTATTTTATGCGTTTTTTCACAAATTAGAGTGTATTGAGGTGAAAGAGGAGAAAATCCAATATTCATTGAGATGTCGCTTTTGTGTCACGTAAAACATGTTCCCTTCCCATGTAATCTTGTTCTGCCATTCAGAATGACTTTTTTTGTAAGCATGTTTTCTCCCTTGAGCAGGAAAACAAAGAGGAGTGGATTTCTTTTCCATAAGCATAAATAAAAGTGGAGTGAGCTAAAAGCAATTTTACTTTTCTCAACAAATCTTCATTCAGCATAATTGATTCTCAAACCTTACAAATGCAAATGCCTATTTTCTACCCTCATTGGATATATTAGAGAGAGAGAGAGAGAGAGAGAGAGGGAGAGAGAGAGGGAGAGAGCTGTGACAAAAAACTGAACAACATGCCAACAAGAATGTATCGTGTTAGATGGCAACAAAAAAAGCGTGAAAGGAAGAAGCTGACATGGAAGCCAATTTAAGCAAGATATGTTAACAGTTGATTTAATTTGAGCTCCTGATCCCATTTCCATTAAAATCAATCCCACACCGCTCTTCTCAACTAGATGTTGTCGCTCACATTGAAAATTGCAAATTTCCTCAATATACAGCTTCCTGTAGTTTCACACAGAGAAAAAAGCAAAAGAAGGAGCTTAACTTTGCATTAAAGAGGAATCCCTAGGAAATTTTTATTTTGAGGTGGGGGAAAAAAGAAGGAAAAGAGGATTTTTTAATGGGGAAGGATTGTAAAGCAGCTATTCAAGATTTTGGCTGAGTTCTTCCCTCCTTTGGACAAATACATAATATATATGCTCATTATTATGCATTTTCATTGAAATTCCAGCCATTTAGAGAGTAATCTGAAGGAGCTTTCCCATAAATCCACCGACAACAACACAACCAGGAAAGGAGACAGACAGGGAGTTTTACTCTCACAAGTCACTCGCTTACAGGAATCTATTATTGCCAAATGCCTTGGAGTCGCTGGTTGTGTCAGGTTCATTCACATTTTGTTACAACATATTTTTTCTCCTCTGCCGAGCAAAAGAGCCATATACCACGACGTGAATATTTACTTAGAAGAGTATCAGCTTTCCATAGTCAAGTTTTGGGCATTTTCACTTAAAACGCTAATGATAAATCTAAATTGTACGTCTTGTCAGTAGCACTGCCAAAATCCTTGTACACATTTGAACCCCCTTTTCCACCAGCATTCCCCTTGCAAATAATATTTGAGGATAAGAACACAAGACTAGATGTTATTCATATGAATGAGGCTCTTTGTGTGGATGTCTGGATTGTTGTCCTACTTTCTATTTTACATGTGCCTACACAAATTGTATTATTGAGTGTGGTACCCACACACACAGAGAGAAACAGTATCCTTTCTTTCTCGTAATAGCTTGGAAAGTGTACACAATTTTGGCGGTTGGGAATTGCGAAATATTGAGAGTATAAAGGACGTTCGGGAGACTAGTCAAGCCTATCAAATCTGTATCAAATTGTTGTTTCTGTTCCCCGTCTAATCTCCCTTTTCAACTTGAGCATTTCTCCCTGTGTATTCCTAACGTTCCTATGAGAATGGTTGTGCTTCATATTTGACATGATCTGTGTAGCAAAAGTCGTAATACAGAGATTCATTTTCTATCTCGCTCCTGATAAAACTGGCAACGACTAATTTATGGAACTTTCACTTTACCCATCCTCAAGTGTATTAGGTACAACCTATGTACATGAAACTCACACGATGCTTCTCTGAGTGGATCACGTTCATCGATGATCATTTTCTTTCTCCATCCGCTCAACTTTGAACACAACACGCTAGTGGATTCAGAGTGAGTGAGCAAACCGATGAATTTAATTACATTAGGAATCAACCCCGTCGGATAGATTTACACTAACTTTTCTTTCTCTGGTTGTTCTCACTGGACTAAAATAAATCACAAAAGGCTCCACACCATATTCTCACATGAATGGGAATAAACACTAGGCAATTTATAATGCAACTCATAAACAACTTTTTTTCCCTTGTGCTCTTCCACCGTCCAGAGTTGAGATTCGTTTATGTTTTATATATAGCTTCATTTTGTATTCTGTGCCATCAACTTGGCTGACCATTACCGCTTCTGGAGAGTCTCGTCATAAAAACAAGTTTAACGACTGGTTGTCCAAGGTCTGTAGCAAGTCTCTTGTTTTCTACTGTTTTTTTGTTATGGTAAATATGGCCAACGACTCGAGGGTGTATATTGAGGTCCTTCAGTCAACTCACAGATTTACTTTGTACTTATAGGTATATCCTTTTATATTTCTTATGGTAAAGTTCACGTTGTAAAATCTCAATTAGCCTTGACTCTCTTGGTGCATGTGAAGCTAACAGCTTTAGAGTAAATTCATTGTCCAATATTGTCACTAGGAAAGCATATTTTGGTGCATTATTTTTTCATTGGAATTTACTCGATTACTTGGATCGATTTTAACTACTTTTCTTATAAATAATCACCTTGTTTTTCTCGTCTTATCACGAAATACAATCTCTCGGATATTCCCGGAAATTCCGGAATGCACATAACACATTAAAGTTTGTTCTTCCAAACGTGTACTCCCAGTTGTTCATTAGTTGTGTGAGTTGACGTGAAGAAATATTGACAAGAAGTTTGAACATTTTCGATAAAAAAAGTGAACATGGGAGTTGCAGATGCTTCTTGTTTCTTATTCTTTCACTCTGTCTTCGTGGAAGGAAAATTGAAAAGTCACAAAAATGCTAGTAAACGGGTTTTGTTCGATCCGCTCCCCTGTTTTATGCGATATGCGACCCTTTCAGCTTGCCAAAGGAAATATCCTCGAAGTTTTTTATGAGGTAACGAGGATAAACTTACAAGTGTATTTGGAGTATGGGCTAAAGCCTTTCGTCCTATCGCTGGGAATATCTTAGTTCCCTCAAAAATGCATTTATGCATACCCAAGAATATATCCACCTCTTTCCAGGAAGCCATGCATTTTAGGAAAGTGTGAACCTCATGGGGTATGACAGAGGATGATAAAAACGCCTTTTTATGAATGTGTTTATTATTGCAAATTAATTTTTTCCCCACTGTTGCTCCCTCCTCTGCTTGCCAATACACAACAGAATGGAATTTTTCTCTTGTAGGTTTTTTCTAGTTGTGCTTGATGGGCCTTCCAGAAATGGAGTAGTTTGTTGGGAATTTAATAGCGTTTCATGCATTAGCCAAGAGGAGGGCGTCATTCCTTCAAGGATCTTTATTAATGGCGCATACTTTCCCTTGGTAATTTGTAGCAAGGGTGTAGACAGGATAAGAATAGCGGTCCTGTAATAAACTACCCTCTCATCTTCATTTTTCTGTAGGATTGAGCAGTTTTTTTTCATACAAAAACCGGTGTGTTGTTATATTCTAGGTTTGTATATGTGACGAGGAAAAGAAGACGTTGGAGTAAAATGTAGCGCAACATATGGACGTTAGAGCCGTTTTCTAGCTCAACTACTCCATCATGATATATTAATAGAGTTTTTAGTGCTCAATTTCCTGTATTTACCCTGCTCCACTCAACTTTTCACACTGTGCTCTCGCACACTCTTGCATCCACCCGTGGATAGATACAGCCCCACTTGTCAGTGTTCTCTGGGCTCGACGAGCTTTAAAAAAAGTTGAAAGTGGAGCAACGCGAGTAATAAAAAAAGTGATGACAGAAAATTTAGGAGATGTTATGAAAGGCAAACATATTTCCTAGTGTAGATGCATAATATCCTAAAAGAATGCCACACACCAGTGGAAACTATTCAAGTATGACACTTTTCCCAATATACTCAAGCAAGGCTATATCTTTAGCTGAGAGTTTACTTGTCAATATTGTCCTGTCTCAGAGACATACTTTTTTTGTCTTTAAGATGCACACAGTTCTTTGGTGGTCTTTGGCAAGGCACAAAATAACTTGTTTCTTTATATCCCTTTATATCCCATGTGTGTGTGGGGGTATCTGCATGTGTGTATATTTACACTTTTTTGTCTGTGGTAAGGATATAAAGAGTAGAGAGTAGTGTAAGTCATGTTTGGTCTTTAATATTGTTTAACTTTGTGAGTGTAAAAGTATGTACAAGCTAAAAAAAAAGGCAGATGTGCTTGGTGAAATAAAAACTGAGATGAGAAGCATTTTTTCCGTCTATTCTTTTGTTGCTCAAGGTTTTTTTTCTTTTTCATTCTTTCTCCTCTTTCTCTGAAATTGTTACGATTACTATTTCACTACTATTTCAAAGCTAGTGACTACAATATGGGAAAAGTTTAGGGGGAAAGTATGCTGGATAATCTCGTTTACAACCCTTGCATCAGGCACCACCAAACAATCCTACTATCGTCAGCTAGGCTTTTTTCATGGATCTTTTTTCGGGGGCAGAGCAGACTTGCATTTCCCCATCTTGTTCACTATTTAACCCGGATTTTCTCAATGTGAGATACGAGCACAACTTTGGCTCCCAGTAAACTCCTTCCTCAATGACAAGACTGGGAATATTATGCGAATTCTTTTTTCTCTCTTGAAAGAAATGTGACAAGTCAAAAAGAAGTCAAGTGGCTTGATTCTTTCATTCATTAAGTAGAACACAAGAGCAAAGACGTTTATTTCATTTCATTGTATGAAGCTACTCCACCCCTCATTCCACTCTTTTTTTCTGCGCTTTTTGACCAAAAATGGGTTTCTCCAGGATCCCGTCAATGATTCATGAAACAGAAGGGAAAAAACTAGGTCACAGATTTTAGCAATATAAAGAAAGTTTCAGCCAGGTAGCTTGTTATTAGTAAAAGTAGTTTACAAGGCATTTCTCCGAAATTTCGGAATTGATTTGTAGAGGCTAATTTAATTGTGCTCTTGGAGCAAATGGCGGGAATGTCGAGGAGGAAAAAGATTATGAAATGAGTTGATATAAAAATTGACGATCAAAACTAAAGCTGTTTCCGAAATATGAGAGTTTCTGGCGAAGCTTTAGTTTTTTTTCGAGGAATTTAACTATCAACTTTTCCTCTTTCAGTTTCAATAGCTTACTATGGAATGAGGGAAATTTGTTGTGATTAGTAAACTGCAGTTTTTAGAAAGCTAGATTTACAGGATGGAATACATAAAATCGATTTTGTTAATATTCATTTTTAGTAACTTTCTTAAAGAAAGTCCTCAATGGTGGGACTCTTTGTTGAAGATTTTTTATTGAATCAAGCTCAAAAGGCAAAAGTTTCAGATTTTTTTGTAGAAAACACTTATCCATTTTTGGAAGTATATTTTCAAAAGATTTTCTCCTTCAAGATGTCCACATAAGTGGGTTAGGTAAAGGTATATCATACCTATCACCACAAGGTAACTGTAAAGTTGGGTGTGTAAAATCGTTTTTCCCTTCTGAACACTTGACTGAATACAATATTTTTTACTTATGTTCAAAAAATTGTTCTGAGGAATGTAGCCACCCGACATATACCGTTAGTTTACGCGTGGAAGTAGAACTAGAAGTGCAGATGAATAAAAGGCATAAAAAGGGAGAATGAGAAATTTCACACATGGCTTGTTACATTCATTCTTCCAATGTATCATCATCAATTTCCCGTTTTTTCCCTCAAACCACTTACCTTAATCTCAATTTTTTCTCTTTCCTTTGCGAATTCTATTTTTATTCTGCATACCAAACTCATATAGTGATTGTGGAGTCTTACCTTCTACTCCAGTTTTTCTTATTTCCCAACTTACAAAATTTTTTGCCATGTTTTGCCTACTATTTCCACCAGAAAGAAATCCAATCCCAATGGCTAATCCAAATGAGGATATGTATTCAATACTTGAAGGAAATCAAATACATGAGCAATAAAAAACTCGATATTTGTTCCACACGTGATATCCCCCTTTCTTCATCATCTCTCCTTGAATCACCAATATTGGCAAGTATATTTCAAGAGAGCTCGAGAAATTTTTACGATTAGATCCTAGTCACTTGCAACAATAATGCAGTAAGAAAAAAATCCCCTTTCTGCAAAAGTCCGCAACCATCCCACGTCATATTTTCTTCCGTACGATTTGACCTCATGAATGGACCTCATACTGTAATGTTTTTGATGAAGCTTGACCAGCCTGAACATGCTGTGTAGTTCCAATAGCGTAACAACCCTTGGTCCAATTTATACACGGAGGACAATACTAAATGGAATGGAGCGATCAAGAATTCATACTCGAACTCATATCATTTTCCATTCCTTTCCCCATTTTTCATATGGAGAAAATTCATATGATAAAAAAATAGAGAAGCGGACAGTGATTCCCTGTAGACTGTGTGGGAGCTGGTGTTCAGCTGACTTCATTTGAATGGACATTCAATTAGATAAATGTTGCAGCTCCCTAGGTCTCCCTCCCTTGTCGACTTTTTCACTCGAAGCAGGGCGGAAAGGATGGATGGATCCTGTCGAACTCTCATTTTTTTCAGGTTCTATACTCCTCTAGAAAAAGTGTGTAGAGCTCACATTCGAGTTGATGTATGGGAGGGCTGGAGTAGGCTGTCAGAATTCATTTTTGCATATCCATTATGATTTGTTTGTTGGAGGGAAGAAGACACATTTTCCACTTGGTCAACTGTGATTCGTGGACGCATGTCAGGATTCTATTTCAATCCACGAGAGAGCAAATACACACCCATTTCTTGAAACTGATAAAAAAGCTTATTGCGCAAATATAAGTTTTGTAAAGGATGAGCTGGACAGCAGAAGGTTATATCAATATTTTTCACGCGCAAATGGATTGCTTTTTTGTCAAAGTGCTGTTGCGTAATATTTGTTTCGATGTTTGCAATCTTTCATATAAAATTTATAAGAGAAAGTGGACCTCACAAGATGAAATGATTTCCCTTGTCGGATCGAAAAAGAACGATGCAATATGTAATATGCTGGATTCATTTCTGTTTCTCAACACTGGTTAGTGCATACCACACCAGAGTTCTCAGTGATGAGAATTATATATCCATTAATCTCCAAATTGAGTTGTTTATGTAAATTATAAAATAAAAAACTGCTTTGAACTTTTGTTTTTGTCGTGAATATTTCATTGGTTGGGAAGGTCAGTTAGAAAATTCGTCATGAATTCATAGTCAAAAATCAACCACGATGTAACCCGCATGCAAGGGATGTTTATTAAAAGGAAATTATGTAAATGTTGTGATCACTCATGTCAATAATTGCGGTTGCGTGTACCTAATGATTCCATGAAATTTAGAATACAGTTCGAATGAAAGTTTGACATGAAAGGAAAATCAGCATTTATATTTAATATGTTTAATGCACTCAAACGAATGGAAGTGCTCTACAAGATCACAAGAAATATGAAAAGTCTGTTCTCTGTCCTTCTGTCGCATTCGATGTTTATAAAAATCCCCGCACACAAGCCTTGATTGCAAACGCCTTGACACAAAATGTAATTCTAATTTGGGTCTAATGTAAAAACAAAAACAATATAGATTGAGAACGAGCATCATCAAACAGCCAAAAATGTGAGTGTCAGTATATCCCGTCGTAATAGACCTTTTCCTAAAGTAGCGTAGTAACTCCCCCTATAATTTTTCTCAGAATCACTTAACATTATCAAAGTCCTTCTCCTTCGGACTTGTAGAAAGTAGAAAGTAATAACCTTGTACATTAATATTATTCTGGAACAGGAGAAAATTGGAGAATTCCTACTTTATTGCATTCCTCCTGTAGTAAAGGCATGACACTGACATGATGGAAGATCTGCATAAATATTGGTTTCTCGTAGATGATTCCTTTTTTCATGTGAGGAATCGTCCAAGCTCAAATCAATTGAAAATAGCAAACTTGTTTTTGATGTGTGGATGTGACGGCATGTTTTCACTCTGTAAAAAGCTCCTCCAAACTAGTATAGGAAAGACAAGAAAAATGATTCCACCAGACAGTCACACAGCTCAGCGAGTGCACTCACATAATATATATAACCTACAAGGAAAAAATATATATATCAGCCAACTTTCTTTCTTTTTCCGTTTGTGGAAAAAGAAATATCCTCGTTTCCGTGAGTTCCGAAAAAAATATTGCAGGAAGATGACAGAAGCAGTAGAGCAATAAATGGTGTATGGCTATGGAAAACATATCACATCAGCACCACCAGCTCACCAGGCATATCCCCTACGTTTGGGCTAGTCATCTAACAACTTTTTTTTCGTCTCATATGACAAATGGTTTTTAGGCAAAAGGATAGCTCAAGGTATACAATATAATATCTGCAGTGTCTGCATTTCTCCTTTGATCTTGTTCCAGTGGTTGTATCGCTAACCTAGATAAAGAAATGCGTGATGTTGTGTGTCTCGGCTCGACGTCAACGTTTTCCTGCTGATTCTATGATTCTTATCGTGTTATCGTCAAACAAAGGGAATTTATATACGAGAGCTGAAAATCCATGATAGTGAAACCCGGACCTTATCTCCGCTTCAACTGCTAATCCAGTTCATCATTGTGTTTGTCATCTTGGGAAAGAAAAAATCTGTTTTGTGCATCATCCAGCAAACTGCCAGAACAAGGTTTTTCCAGAAAAAAATCAAAGTAGTTCTTTACACAGCTTGTTACTCTTGCCAGGTATGTGGAAATGCTGAAGATGTAGTATTTACAAACCAAATTATCATTTTCTGTCAAGTGTGATAGTGTGAATGTGAAGCATACGTAAGCAGACTAACATGACAATTTTGGTTGACGTATAAATTATCTTGCAAAAGTGACATATATATATATATATATACTGTGTAAATAGTCAAAAGTATGTGAAAAGGGTTAAAAAGTCGGAGTCACCTTTCATTTTTCATTTAATTCCTTTATCACATCACATACATAAATTTATGCCTTTCTGATTGACTTGTGTTGAAGAATGTAACGAAAGACTTTTCGAGAGCGAAAAAACTTTCGCTAAAGTTTAATGAAGCATGTATTCAAGATAAAAATAGTTAAAGGGGGACAGCTTACGTTAGAAAGCTTTGGAAAAACTGAAAACGTCATGAAATGATTTCGTATATATACGCGCAGGTGCTGACTCCTGTCAACGGGAAAACGTGGAATAATGTTGGGAGGTAATTAAAGTCATGTCAAAATCCTTATTATAAAATCTCATCTCAAAAAAGGGTTGTTGGCTGACGGGTAAAAGTTGGCTACCTAAAATGTTATATATTAAGCAGGTGACGCATCACTCTGAAAGAATTAGTAGGGCTACTTTACCTCCCTTTTTCCAGCAAAGTCACTCACTTCATCTCACTCTCCTTTGCTTTGTTTGCGGCAGCTGTTCAAGGTGGTATTATAATATCAAGAATGGCTCTAATTTGGTGTCATGCTGAGAGAAAACGGGAGATGTTGGCTTAGCTCTAAAATTAGCAAAATTCTATTAAAATGACTGGCAACAGAGAAGGGAAGAGCTTTATTGGCTCATGAGTCACATGAGCGCATTATACAATCATCAAGCTTACTGGAAACTAGGGCTCTTGGAGCCGACTCAAAGTAGACAATATTATGGAAAAAATGGAATCAGCGAAAGTTGCCATTCTTCTTCCTTCTCTTTATCTCTCCGAGTCCTTCAAAACGTGAAGACTTGGGGGAAGGAAATTTCTCTGAAAATCATTACGCTCTTCCAAGAAAAGTGTGTCTATAGCAGAGGACAATGATAAGAAATATATGCGTGTGTAGGTCTGATGCTCCATGTGGGAAATGATGAGAAGATGGATTTCTCTTAACGACGGTTATACGTGTATATTCATATTGTCAACCTTGTTAGGTATCTCTAATGTGTTTCATCTTTCATGGCTGAAAAGACCATCTATAATGTAAGTATAGGATGTTTCACATGAGGAAAATGTGAATTTGTTTCAATATGTGTGGTAAGGATATAAAGAGGTGGAGGTAAAAGTTGTGCTTGAGTTGAGGTGGGACGGAAACTTGGATAAAATGACGCTGTTGATCTGACTATTTGGTTTTGCGAGGGTTGACTAGGATCACATTGTTTTCATCTCCGGCTGACACACTCCATACAACAGATGCTTGCAAGGAAATTTTCGCATAACAACACGCCACAAAGCAAGGTTACTCTGTGTTCTTGAGAGAGTGAGAGCAGCTGAGGCTAAAAGTTTTTTTGGAAGGAGAATTTCCTTCATTTCTTGGAAGAAAGTAGACGTCAACTTTTGCAAGAGTGGTGGTGGTGCATATACATGTAAATGCCGCCTGGTGTTGCAGGGGCTGGCGCTGATGTTCAAAATGGGGTTTTTTGATTAATGAGTCGCTTTTCACACACGCCTTATAAGAGAAAAGGCTAGTCTACCACAACCGACTTGGAAGGAAAGGCAATTCCTCAGCATCACTTTTTTGTTCTTGCTGACGTTTCAAGCTTTACACGATTTCAGAGTTGAAGACATTGTCAGTTGTAAATCTGTGTTAAGGCGGTGAGCCAAAAATGTGTGTAAGGATAGATGAGAGATGAAAAGATGTCGATATCAAGTACCTACCTGATTGTATGCTTTTGAGCTCATTTAGTTTCAAATCAGGGATGCAAATGATATGCATAAAATGGAAATAAGGGTTTAAATTAAAAATAAGTTTTTTTTATGTTTCCAGGGATCGGTTCGACGTCCCTTCAGATGAGAAGAGAGCAACCGTCGTTGGTTACTGGAGCGGCGAGAACTCTTTCGGCGAGCCTTCCTGGTGCTGTTGTTGGAGATGGGGATGGTGAAGATGAGGAAAATTTAGACCCGGCAACGATGCCCTATTTTGATTACAGTGTACCGAGAAATATCTCAACTATTGTGGGACAACATGCATTTCTCCTTTGTCGCGTTTACAGAATGAAGGACAGAGCGGTAAGTTGGGGTGAACATTTTAGGTCAAAGTTATCACATTTTATGCATCTTTTATCTGATCATAAGAAAAAGGAAGAGTTCTGTATTTGTAAGATAATCAACTCATATACATAAATTCAATTAGAGCTATCCACCCCAAAAAGGAAGGGAACCCACATGAAAAATCTTTAAATCTCTTCATAACCCATAGGTTTAATTTCATCTGCACCTCCCTGTCAGGAAATAGCAGAGTCTGACAACTTTTAATAATAAAGT
Organism: Sinodicranocentrus sp. ZH6; assembly: GCA_027743935.1. Classification (NCBI taxonomy): domain Eukaryota; kingdom Metazoa; phylum Arthropoda; class Collembola; order Entomobryomorpha; family Entomobryidae; genus Sinodicranocentrus; species Sinodicranocentrus sp. ZH6. The sequence goes on from JAHZNA010002676.1 coordinate 12,073, forward strand.
AACGAGTCAGTTTGTACACCTAGTTTCCATTTGTTTGTCGGTGAGTTGGGGTGAACATTTTAGGTCAAAGTTATCACATTTTATGCATCTTTTATCTGATCATAAGAAAAATGAAGAGTTCTGTATTGTTAAGATAATCAACTCATATACATAAAAATTCAATTAGAGCTATCCACCCCAAAAAGGAAGGGAACCCACATAAAAAATCTTTAAATCTCTTCATAACCCTTAGGTTTAATTTCATCTGCACCTCCCTGTCAGGAAATAGCAGAGTCTGACAACTTTTAATAATAAAGTAACGAGTCAGTTTGTACACCTAGTTTCCATTTGTTTGTCGGTGAGTTTTTCTCCTCCAAAAATATATTGTGATTTTTTCCCCTAAAAAAATTCAATTAGAAAGGGAAAACCGGAAATGTGTAGACACCCGCAGGTGTGTAGCAATTTCCCTGAGTGATGCCATAAATGAAAGGATGTTTCCAATGAAAACTTTTCCCATTCTACGATCCCTCTTGGGGAAAAATTATTCCGAAAGTGAGAGAGTGAGTAAGAATGACTAGAGCCTAGCTCAATTTTCCTCATCAACTGTCGTTCCTCTGGATTTGTGGTATTATTCTCATTATCACAAATGAATATTATGATGATGGATTCATGCACTGCGGCATACCTCTCTATATTTTCCTCTCCATATATATATATATGTACTCGTTTGTAAAAAAAATGAATGAATTTCAGGATATGGGAAAAGTTGAAACATTAATTTTGCACCGGTGAAAGAAATGAAAGGTAGGGAGCTTATGGGAAATTCTCCTCTTGTCATAATCATTATATTCCTACAAAGTCAAAAAGTTTATTGTGAGTAAAAGTCAACCAGGTTTTCATCCAATCAGCATCCTTACATCAATCCTCTATGATCACCACAAGTTTTCAACTTTTCCCCTTCAACCTTGGTGGTCCTCTTGTCAGCAGTAATTAGTTGTTTCTTTTAGTCTTTTGCACACAAATTTTTCCCCTAAAATTACCACCCAGTTTCAAGCAGCCTGCAAGTTTAATACTTAACATCCCATCTTTGTTCTTGGAAAGAAAAATGTGGTAAAAAATGAAGGAATTACAAGACCTCAGAGCACGTTCAAGATAGGAAGAATATAGCTGTCTCATTCTCTTTTTATATGAGTACCAGGTCACACGTATAATGGACCAGTTGGATATTTATTATTGCCTGTTTCTTCTGATAATGTGATAGCGGAGAGAGTAGTTTTTTTTCCGTAGAAAAAATATCACATTGTGTGGTTTTTTTCAAGGAAGAGAGAAACGTTGTAAAGAGTGAACATGCCATTTAAGTGTCATTCGTAGCCATTTGGACGTAGTCCAGCGATTCCCATCCCATTTATGAATGAATACCTGTATCTCCTGAAGGAGCATGTATGATTATGTATGTCTACATGGAGGAGGAATGAACCCAGGAAAAACATGTGGTGGTCCGGGGGGATGGTAATGCCATGAGGCAACTTATACATTGTTCTGCACCACGAAAACTGCAGTAAAAGGGGGAAAACGCATTAACACAGTGGGAGACTCTCTCATCCATGTTTCATTGTCAACTCCTCTCAAATGGGTTACGAATTTTCCTTTTCCACTTATCTTGACGCTCGTATATTTTCTCTGAGATGCCCTTTGGGTGAGAGCGTTGTGCGCAGAATGGGCAATGCGGTGTACCTTCATCTTGTATTATTGTTAGTATCATGCCCCATTTTTGGGGAAAAAATAACGTTGTGATTCCACGCAGAATGTCCCAATTTTATGAAAACAGAGAGAAAGGTAACGAGTTAATAAATGGTTTGTTAAAAGAGCAAGTTTATATACGCATTTTTTGTAAAGTAACTCTTTTAGTTTCTACTTTAGGTGAAGAGTAGGTAGTCGGAAGTGGGGCAGATAACTTGAAAATGTCGTCATGTATTACAAAAGAAGATAATAAAAGGTAAAATTAAGTTTAGAAAGGGTCACAATTTTGACCACAGGATCTTCATTGAAACTTGAGCGGGTGATGGTAAATGTAGGCTTTTGATTATTAGAGAGATTTTCTTCTCAAAAAATGATAAAACTTGTTTATACCCTGAGGGAAAATGTTATTGATGTTTACTGATTTTGTGTATTGAGATATCCGCAGACAGAAATGTGGATATGTAAGGACAAATTATTAGCTAGTTTGATTTCCCTTTTCAAATCGTTAATATAAGCTGAAGTAATCTAGAAAAATATTATCCATACACCTGAAGCAAGTTCCACTGTGATTTTTGATGCGAGAATATTGTAATGGAAAAGGAAGACTCTCTGTCAAATTGAATATTACGAGATTGATTCGTCAACCGTGAATTGTTAAATTAGCATACATATCCACCTCACTACCACTTATACGTGGTCGTGGTATCGTGCTATCTCTGATGTGTGGAAATAGTATGCAAGATTTATGAGAAGGCTAATTTCATTGACAAGCTATCCAAGTTTGTAACTAGCCTTTTCCATTTTCCATACCTCACTTTACAGTCAAGGACATTCAACGCTCAATCATTTTCAAATTGAAATCAACTTGAATCTCCTGGAGTTTCCTGAATTCTCAGTATTTGACGTTGCATATGCAAACATTGGTAATATCCCACAGCTGAATTTTCTCTCTAAACACACGAGATATTGCGTGGGAAGCTTGCTTCATAACTAGGAACCTCAATCTCTTCCAAATTATGCATATTAGCTTTCCATTCCAGGGCGCAAATATGAAGGGAAAGTTATTCACATGAAAGAATTTGACCCCGGGGAAGTTGAAAGCAATAAGCTGCTCAAAATATGGGAATAAATTGTGAATACCTACCTATGTTGCTGTTTATGCTATGTAACATCTTTATGCAGTTCACATGCAAAGGATTAATACGTATCAGGTTCACGTATCGTACACATGTTATCCTGTTATTTGTCTTGCTTTTTTACAAAACGACCATGTACTAGACTCACAGTCTTGTAGAGAGAGAAAACTAGTGAGAATATTAAGATCCCTTAAATGGAAACATTGCATAGGTCGCTTGAATTGAAATCAGGGCTAACAAGCCTGATATTACACTTGTTGTTTCATTCCCTCCTTTCATTAGTCTAAGCATGGGAAAGAAATGAAAATGGACGAGCCTTTCCCTCCCCTTTCTTTACCCGAGGTTCTTTTTACAGTGGAATCAAGACCTAATCAAAATCTCTTGGTCTCTTCTATTCTACAGATTAAGCATCAATTATGCAATAGTAAGCGAGTGTGTGTACTTGAATGCCAATGTAATTGCTATGTTGGAGGAGTACCTTACTTCACATGGGCTAAGTAAAGTGCTCCAGTGGGGCTTTTCTCTGAGGTTTAATGAAATGCAAAATGTGCATATGGAGCAAACAACGTTGAAAATAGAAAAACAGGGAAAAAAAGCTCGAGAGATTCCACACAATTGTTTGTTTCAATGGTGTTACTTGAGCATTTTGAAAGGGTTGTTGAGTTTACTTGGAAATGACCAGTGAGAATATAACCGTTTTGGAAGCATTTGAATGTCTAGACTTTTGGTAGAAATGAAATGAATTTCAAGGAGAAATGGGGTCTTTAGCTATTTCGTATAAATAAAAAATATAAGGGAATCCTGGCGGCAATTGATCATTTGCGGATGAAGCATGGATGTGGAAAATTACATTAATTAATGAGCTCAACTTGTCCAAGCAGAAAGTAGGATTTTTTGACAGATGAGTTGTAATATTGAAGTTGTTTCCTATTACTAAAATTGATATTGATAGTTCTGAAAATCTGCCAATTTTCCCTCAAGAAGAAACAGATTCAGGGCAAGGATTTCATTTAAAGTGGAAAATTGAAATTGGAAATTCACCAACACTCTGTGATTTCCAAACTCAAATGCCTGCAGGGAGTTTGAAGTTATTGGGAGAGGTTCAAGTGAGGAAATGGACATGTAAGACGAGATGAATATAGATACATGATACTCTTTACAATAGGTAGAGAAAAGTAGAAAAAAGTATCAATTGCGTCTCAGTTGAGTTGTTCTGATCAAGATTAAGATCACTTTTCTCCACAAATATTATGATACGCGGTTTCCTCCCAGATATTCATGGATCGTAACAGGTTAGTGGAAACTTTTTCCAAGAATCCGCTTTTATATAAACTGGATATTATAAAGGATAAACATTTATTTGGGGACTACTACTTTATCGTTTTCTGCCTCAAAGCAAAAAGAGAATATTTCTTCGTGATCTCTCATTTTCATCTAAGAAAATCCTCCTGAGGAAGCATTAGGCATTAGCAAGTTTAATATTGGCGAAAGAGAGTGAATAAACATATCTGGGAAGAGACTCATGAAGAAGATGCAGGAGGGAAGAGATAGAAGAAGGAAAATTTTGTTTGAGTGGAATGTGATCGATTTACTGTGTAATCTCATCTGATGTACCCTTGAAGAAATGTATGTGAGAGAAGCTTTCCTATCAACCTGCTTTCCCTCCACTTCAAGTCCCTTCTACTTTCCCTCTCTCTGATTGGAATTGACAGAGAGTTGAGAGAAGAGAACGGTAAACTGGGGAATATGCCGATGGGCCATTGCACATTATCTGGGTAACCACCTACGTCTCCCTATTTCTCTATCAATTTGCTCTCATGCCTTCTTACGATAACATGATTGAAGTCGCTACTGCCCGCTCTCAAATCCACAACCATATAACCTCAACTTCCGTATACTCCAGACCTTCTCACAGGAAGAGGAGATATGAGGATGTATTTGTGGCAGATAATAAATATCGTGTACATATGTGTCAGGAAGACGAGACCACCATTGCTCCTTGTAGTATATCAAGTCTATGGTTTATTCTACCTTGTTGCCGACTTAGGTTGAATCATCTTCACAGTCCGTTCCCTTTTCCAATTCTGTATATTTATCTTTTCAGGGGAAAAAAACTTGGCTCAATAGCTTTTCTCATTTTTTTCTTCTCTTCTTCCCCCAACTGCTAAAGGCCACACAGGTTTACTCGTGTGTAGACATATTTGGTAACGGTATCATTCATGAATGACTCTGATACTCGAGTTATGGACTTAAAGTGTGCCACTGTACCTAGATATGTGAGTGGTAGCTGACATAGCCCATAATATTTGTGTGATATGGTACTCTTATGAGAGAGGGTTGGAGGATGGAAGAAAGTCAAAATTAATATCTTCATGAGCTGAAGAAGGAAATACACTTGAGGCTTTTTTTTCGAAATTCCTTCAAGTTGCTTCACTCTCTCGGGAGCCTTTGCCAACATGCTTGGCCCACTTTCCTCATCCTATTTCACTTCTTGTGTATATCCTTAGGTAAACGTTTGTTTGATACTATTTCCTCACAGCCCCTTGAGCGTCATTGGTCTAGAGAGAAAGATGTGAGTTGGTATCTTTAAAAGCAACATACACATTGAGTCTTGTTAAACTTCTCCAATTGCGAGGTGCTCATGTTTCTCCTCTTTCTGGGAATTAAAGGTCTCCAGTTGAATTTAGTCAGCTCATTTTAACTTGACAAGAATTTTGAAAGAGATACCTTTCGTTGCAACACTCAATCATATAGTGTATCATTGAATCCATTTGTATTATTTCCCCACCTTTCAAAAAGGTTCCATAAAAAACAGCTATGAAGCAATCGATAGATTGCATCTTTTAAGAAATAGATTATGATTTTTGTTTCGAACCTTTTTCATTTTGTGAAACTACATTTATCAGATATTTTTACCAATTTGTGTGGTCCGTTGAGAAAAGCATAAATTACTTCTGCTGGCGACAATGTCGAAACTATTTGTTGCACAAACATGGTACATTTTTTGGCAGCATCTTTAAACTTCCCAAATGTGCTGGCACGACCACACGCACAGCAACATTATATCATTTCAAATTACCGAAATGGATACCTTTAGATTTGTCCACTACTAAAAGTACCAGAACAATATTTCTGTATTGTTTTAACCTCGTAGGTTTATCAGAGCTAGAAGCATTACTAATTTTCACTATAAATTTGGATTTTGTCTTGGTCCATGTCGTTTTGAATCATTTGGGAGGTTACCCTAGCGTAACTAAGGATTATAGATTGACGGTCCTTGTACTTTCATTTCATTCTGATGCTGATGAGGATAGTTTCGAGTTTGGAGGAACACCAAGGATTGTTTAAAGGAGGCGCATACTTTGCTCACTTTAGTTGTTTCTTGTTTACTTTTATCATTCCTCCACCCGACACGTTACTTTATTTAAGAAAGTTGAGCCATGGGAAGATGATCATGACCATTACCATCGTCATCATCACCACGCGATGATAATAGCACAACTCGACCCAACATACGCTCATACACTTTCTCTTCTCTGCCTCACTCTCAAGTTGAGAATTGTAATGGGATATAGAAGCACATCATGTTTACAAGATAGTGGAGAGCTCCTTTCACTTCCTTCTGATTTTCCTCGAAAATGAAAACGCTTGTAATGGACTTTTCTTGGAGAGAAGAGAAAACTATTGGTTAAAGTATGGTGGAAATGGTTTCTCCGCTCAGTGTTAACTTTACTTTTGTTATTTCCTTAAAAGAAAAGTTCCTCCTTCAAAGAGACCGAGTGAGGTTGTAGTTATGTCACACGGATTTTCACTCTTGCGGAAATATTACACAGAGGATGATGGGGTTATAACGGAGTTGCTGATGGGACTGAGCACAGTGAGGGGCCTTGATTACACAACGCACCCTTTCTTTGCTCTTCCCTACTTGGGTATATTTTCCAGTCATGGTTTTGTGGTTCTCCACAAGATTTTTCCTCTTTAACATCGATTTTCGTTGCGAGGTCCGTTCTCCTCACGGAAATGCAGTAGAGGGTGACTACTCCATAAAGAGAAAAATATTATGCATGACTCGTTATCTCTGATGGGGAAGTAACTATCGCATCAAGTCATACTCCAAGGGCATCATATCTTCCTCTTCCAACTCCTGGAAGGGACTTGCTCACTTGGAATTGGCATTGATTCAATCTTGTCATCGTAAATGTAAACAGCCGTAAAACAGGAGTAATTGCATATGATGCATATGAATTACAGCGGGAGTCAGAGATTGTAACTGGCTAACAAAAGCGTCCCCTTCTTCAGACTCTGATAATCCAAGAGTAACTAATTAGAGCAGATGCGTCATGTATAACTTTTAAAGTGCCCCTTTTGGCACTTTTTTGGCAAAGAGGGTGTGTATATGGGTAGGCGAGGAGGAATGCAAAACACGTTTTCTGCCAGAGAGCATAAACGCTTTAATGGGCCAAGTTTTGTAGATACTTTGACAAAAAAGGGACTCTTCCGAGAGCGGATGTAAACTAGGACATGCATGCACTCTCTCATGTACATTGCTCAAAAATTGAAATATGGCTCTCTGGATAGCGATATTGTAATGCAGTGTGTAGTCAAGTACTTTGCTCGGCTCTGGAATTACAGTGGAACACACACACACACACAAAACGTGGCAAAGAGTTGCACACGGAGCATCAGTCGGTGTAAATTACTGGTGATAAATCAAAAATGTTATAAAATTTAAATTCAATTAGAAAACCATTTTCATAAAAGGAGCGTAGGAGAGAGAGAGGGAGAGAGAAGGAGAGTTTTGCTTTGGTGTGTTCTTTCCTCTGAAAACATGGGAGAAACCCTTTCAAAATAACAATCATGGAGGAGTGTTGAAAGTTGGCAAAATTGCTCTTGCTCTACCACCACAACGCTGAGTTCCTTTTTACCCTCTTGAAACTTTCTCCGATCTTTTCTCCCTTTTTCCCAAGGATATATTCCCATTTTCACATTCTGTAGGATTCTTCCCGGTACAGGATATACCGAAGGCTGGGCTTTGGCGGAGATTGAGAAACTTGGGATTCTCCTGTATTTTTTCTCTGATGTTCTCATCATAAGAAGCCTTAACAGTTACTTGCACTTAGGAGAATAGTATTCTTGGAAATAGGCGAAAAGTTAGCAGTTAGAAATGTTAGGATGAATGGATTTCATGCCTATAATGTTCTCAAGAAACCTGCTTTCTTCATTGACCTCGGATATTTTTTTCTCGGGAAGAAGTTTGTTCCCCAAAAAAGGATGCTGGCCTAAGGATTTTTTTGTAATGGATGAAAAATGAAATTTATGTCAATATTTCTTATTCTCCATTTTTGAATCATGTATGTATTTGCAACTTTACAATCATCTTCTGATTCATTGAATGCATTCAACGATTCCCACTTTTATTTAAAAATATTCCCCAGACACCAGACAGACTTGGCCAATACTCGTCTGCAATACCCGTATAACCCGTTCCTTTTTGTCGATTGCAGGTGTCCTGGATTCGCAAACGTGACCTCCATATTTTAACAGCAGGGATATATACATACACAACGGATCAGAGATTCGTGGTGCTTCACCCGGAGAAATCTGAGAACTGGACATTACAAATCAAATACCCACAAGAGAGAGACGCTGGTGTTTACGAGTGCCAAGTGAACACTGAACCAAAAATTAGTATGGCCTTTCATCTCACTGTCATCGGTACGTACTTCGTAGTCTACGTATATATGCCTATCCAACGCAATGCGAATTCGTTTGATGTCAATAAATCAAAAACGTGTGGAGGTTTTCTACTCCAGGTTTGGTCAAATAACGTGTTACACAGAGTGAATTTTTTGTTGCAGAATCCCGAGCTCGGATAATCGGCGGCAGTGATATCCACGTGCAAAGTGGAAGTTCTCTCCGACTGACGTGCGAAGTGGAGCACGGCCCCCATGACATTGCTCAGGTGAGAGAGAGAGATCGAATAATCTAGTTAAATTAAACGTGTAAAGTACAAAGAAAAGTGGGCCTATTTATCCTTGAAATATTTTGTCAGGTTTTTTGGTACCATGGATCAAGCTTAATAGATCCCCAAGGATTATATGGAGAGCCGCCAGTCTCCGACATTCGAGTAGCCACACAACGTGGTGAACTCCTCAAATCCCAACTTACCATTCTCAAAGTCCGTTCACATCATTCGGGAAATTACACCTGTTCTCCTACTATGTCAGCCCCTGCTTCTGTCATTGTCCACGTCATATCTGGTAAATGACTCAAGAGTCCTCAATCCTGTTTATATAGAGTTCCTTCAGTTATAAAAACCTGCATCTAACAATTTTCATTTCCTGAACTTGCAGAGCATCCAGCGGCAATGAAGAAAGGGAACCGCAGCCCCTCGAGTCATGCACACCTTCGATACTTCGAGTACATCGTCATCTACGCTTTCCTCAGTCTTATCAGTCGACTCCATCTAGTCACCATGCTAAGGCATAGCAGTTCCTCACTGTTTAGCAATGTACCTCACATCTCCACAAGCTGAGGTTGCCACTCTCTCTCCAGTCATAAGAGCATTCCTTTATTTCCCCTGTAAAGAGAATAGGAAAAAGTCATTTTCTACTGGAAACCTAGGACTGGATGTGAGTGAGTACTTCAAAAAATAAATGTACGAATCCTCTCGTGTTATTTCCTGCTATCAAGTATGACAATTCTAATATTAACTTTATGTAGCAAATGTAATCTTGAATAAGGTTTAAGATAGTACATGAATGCTTGTACATATTCTACAAATATTTTACGATAAGTAGAAACTTGTACACGGTGTACTCTCATACACACAATAATCCTAACAATATATATTCTTATATCATTGTTACCCAGATGTAGAGGAGAGAATGTATTTCACTTTTCACTTTGTTATTCGTACACACATATTTACATACACGGATTTATTTAACTAGCAGTTTCAATATAATATTGTAGATTGTATACATCCGAACCTATACTTGTTGATGTTTTTGTAAAAATTAAAAAGTGAAGATAATGTCACATGATTATATATCTTCCTCACATCAATAATAACATTTCATTCAAAAGGGGTGAGATATGAGCATTATCGTCACGTTTAAACATTTCAAGCCGACAAAGAATGAATGCTACATTGCTCCATTGTCATTGCGGACATGATTGTTCGTGTGGATAATTGTCATTATTTACCAAAGTAGATGTAGAATGTAGATTGAATATCGCTTAATATGACTTAAGTAGAGCGAAAGACTATCATTATTATGAAAAGGTTGCATTTCAAGCAACATTTGACAGTCCCAGGACGGTCAATCTAATACCCAAAGTCATCCAATGTGTAATCACGCATAAAAAAATAATTAACCACAAAACGCGTCATCAGTGTAGGTTACTCTATGAAAATATCATCAAAGCTGCTATAATGAGAACCTAAAAAAGATTGTTTTATATATATTAAAAAAATCCAATAATAATAATCTTGAAATTTGATATGATCTAGTTTAGGATTATCAACTTACCCCAAATGTACAAGCCGTATAGAATTAACTCTATCGAATGTGTTCTCGCGATAACTTGTTAAAGCTGATCTGATAAGCAGATTTACTTGTAGGAAAAAGTGTGAGGGGGAGTGGGATGATATTAAATAATATGCAAACTAGTCAGGTAACCTTTTTGATGTAAGTTTAGGTAAAATCGAGTAATTTTATGATTTTGGTATTCGCAGAGTGTAAATCCGTTCGTATCGTGAAAAGTTAGGTTAAACTAATAAAAAAAAGTGGTGTTTGTCTGTATGATTTAATAACTTATTGTACTTGACATGATAAAGAGTTGAAATAAAAAGGGATGGGAAATATTTAAGAAAATGTTATATGAATGTGTAAGTGTGTAAAAAAGAGAGAGAATACTTTCTACAAAAATGTTAGAAGATGAGTAAACAAATATAATGCCTAGATTATATACATGTAAGGATATACTTTAGATAATGATCTTGGTTTCGATTTTTAACCTTAAGTACAATTTGAATTTTATCAGAGATACAATATCTACCTAATTAGAGATGATAAGTATGTAAAGCAATCAATGTTTATTTATGAAATGTGAAAAGTATAAAGGAATAATATGAAAAAAATGTACAAAAGTGGATCCCATTTGGTAACAAAATTTTACCGCATTTTATTATATTTGTAGCATTTATCTTCTGTGCATTGATTTTCTGCAAATTTAAGAGTCTACTTGTTACGAAAAAATTATATTTGGACATGGCTTCACCTCTCTGAGAAGCATCAGGATGTAGTAAAAGGTCCCCTTATTTGGCGCAGAGCTAAAATATTCGAGTAAATTTATATTAGAATCGGTTTTAGTTTAAAGCAGCTTGTAAAATCATGCATTTTATAAAACTTACGGTCATGACGAAATTCGTAAGGCACTTAATAAAGGGCTCGTAGCTTTTACAAGTTGCTTCTTTCGGGTCAATAACGCCAGGTTCTGTAGAAATAGAAAAGAAAAAGTTTTTATCAAAGATGACAAGTTTTTTTTAAAGGACAATAGTGTCAAAATAAAATGCTCGAACATACCTGCAAATCTTTGGCATTTGGCTGAACCAATCAGAGCCTTGTCGATAACATCCAAAGGAATATTTTCCAAAATGAACTTAAGACCGTTTTCGATTTCTAAAGTACCATCTGGGTTCATCTAAATTCGAATAGGAAATTACAATTTTTGAAATCTTTTAAATTAATATGAGTCTAATTTAACTACGCCTCGCTACTGAGATTTTGATATAAATATTTGAATATCGAAGAAACTGACCCCTCCTGATGCAATCAAAACGCACTTCATGATGCACTGAAATATTCCAATAAATTTGACTCATAGCTGTAATCATTTTTGAAATTTGTATGAAATGATTAACAGAAAAATTCAAAACTTACATTCATTTTTTCTGTCTTCTCCTTCCCTTTATAGCCCAACTCCTTTGTACATTTTGTGATCGACTGCATCTGATATTTTAGCAATTCGGAGACAGCTTGTTTGCATGATTTATCCTGTCCATTGCTGATACCCTTAAGATAGTAAAGAAAAAATATATTTAATCCCAATTTTTATTTTAAAAGAAGAATGATGGTAACTTACGATTGCAACGGCGAAAAATATTGCTAAGCTTAATGAACCGTACGAAGTCATTTTGGACATGCGCAGTTGAAGTTTAAAACATGTGCGTCAGTCAAACTTTGCGAGAGGAATGAGTATTGAAACGAATCGGAAGTTCAATTGATATGACAGCTTTGACAAAAGCGCAAATGCACTCCTATTTATCGTTTCAGGTATAATTTTGGTGGTCGCTGTGAATAATCACGGTGGTTCGAGCCAGCCTGTAGTTTAAACTTAATGTGTTCTGTACCAATGTAATTATTGGATGATGGTATATATCTAAAGCGGATATGGCGTCAGGGAATGGACACTGTCCATCATCATATGAGGGTCAGCCGCTGGTGATTTAATTGCTAAGAAGTGTGCTGAATGGTAAGATGCCTATAGTTAGAGTATGTATTATTGCGATGCTATATTTTTAAACTTAATACAACCTTAAATTGAGGTTTCGAAAATACTGACGTAATGTATATTAGAGGATGTCAATTTTTAATGCGTTTAGATCTTCCGAGATGATTATTCTGATGGATGGCTTGATAACCATTAAGGAGGTATAATTATAATGCTAAGACGTTGAATATGTTATCGCGCTGTTGGAGACATATGATTATGTTTCGTTTTTGAATGAGTTTTCGAAGATTTGAATGAGCTTTTTAATGTTTGAAGCATGGATGAAATTTGAATGATGTTTTAGGGGATGAAATAAGATGAACGGCATAATAAATTTACTTGACATGTAAAGTTTTGTCGGCCAATTAAAGATTGCGCTTTATTTATATACCTATTCGAGACAGATTTGGAAATTAATTTCTAGTTTAATTGCATACCACACTTCTTGTTTGTATTTTTCGCATGTGACATCCTCCCAGCTTTTAATCTTTTATAAAAAGATATGGCTAAATGCTAATGACCTTCTTATCTCCGTTATGGTACGCTTCTCATTAATTGCACATCTAGGTACAAAATAAGAAATTATAAATTAAGACAATCCGAATGCTCGTTATAAAATTAATTATGTTAATTAAATGGATCTTCACTGCATACTTTTAATGCGACATCCAACATACAGCCGACGAACTCTCGGTAACTTTCACATGATGCCTCGGATGGCTCAAGTGCAGCTATAAAAAATCATTGCAGATTTTATTTAATCAGATTTCTTTAAATATATTGGAATCATGTAAACTTCGAATACCCGCGTGATGTCCACACTCTTGAATAACATCACCAGCTTTTGCCTTTAGTGCGTCTGGCAAGTCGTCCATAGCCTTCTGAGCTAAGTCCATGTCTACAGAACCATCCGCGCCAAGCTATCCTCACAAGACGAAAATTTCGGATAATATATCAAAGTATTTAACTTAATGGATAAAGTAAATGCGAGCAAAATTCTTACCATTTTCCCCTCAATCATTACGCATTTCATGACACACTGAAAAATGGAAGTAAGTGAGTTTTTAGCTATGAAAATTCTTTTGAAAAATCCTATTGCCTTTTTTAAAAAACTTGGAGTGGAAACATTAATCTCTAATTTAATAATATCTTCATGATTGAAAGTCGCGTTGAATAGATTTTCTGATACCAGTGCTTTCTCCTTCTTCTGAGCTCCTGTGGTCAATCCGAGCTTTTCGATACACGGCACGATCAACTTTGTCTGCACCTCCATCATCTTTTGCATTGCTGTCATGCACTCCCTGTCCATAGCTTCTGCTCCCTTGTAAATTTTTATTTGGAAAGCAAGGAATAATTAAAATTGCAATCTTTCCCCCGTCAATACAGTAAGAGCAGCTTTGTCAACTTACATGGTAAGAAAATTGAATACTGAAGAGGGCTACGAAGACAAGTGTTTGGAACATTTTGTATTTCTTCTAAGAGGTCGCTGTCACTAGCAATATGACTTTGCTTCTGGAGGAAAACCTGAAAGGAAAATAAACCTCTGCGCTCAACTCAAAGTTCTAAAAGATAATATCATGGGAAGTACTTCCTCATTCTAGTTCATTTAAGCAAGCTGAGGGATCCGTTGTGGGGTGTATATATAACCTTTATTAAAATCTACGCTGGCCGAGGCTGTTAATAATCTTGCAATTCGAGAATAACCTCTCCCAACAATACATGATTACAGAGCGGTAGTGAGGCTTTTAACAGGATTAAACACTAAAATTAACTAAATGGTACACTGGAGGCTAAAGGCCAATTTCGGATGTCCCACTCTAATCATGGTGGCATTGGCATTTTTAAATTGATTTAAGTGTTTGCTATCAATTTTACAGCTGACCTCTGTTTACATCGTTGTTTCCATCTACCGTAATGCATTTTTGCAAACTTGTTCTCTCGGTCAATTTTCAATTAAAAAAGGTCAAAGATGTATCTTCTTGAAGAGAAAAATAAGGAGAATAGGACTAATTGTTAAAATTTCCAAAAAGTTTTATAACAAGCACGCAAACTAATTTAAATCAGTTTACATGCTTGTTACAAAACTTTTTGGAAATTTTAACAATTAGTCCTATTCTCCTTATTTTTCTCTTCAAGAAGATACATCTTTGGCCTTTTTTAATTGAAAATTGACCGAGAGAACAAGTTTGCAAAAATGCATTACGATAGATGGAAACAACGATGTAAACAGAGGTCAGCTGTAAAATTGATAGCAAATCCTTAATTCACGATTTTAAGGCGATATATGCGTCATACGAGTTATGAAAAACGAATAGATATGCGACGGGTATAATTCAATCTAGTTTAGTTTAGACACTCATTATTATCTCAACCACAGAGAATCAAAAAGGCCCACAATTGTTTTTTTATATCGTGCGGTATGTTTGTAATATGTTATTTTTCGGAGCACTGACCAATCAAAGGCAAATTCCTATACTTTCAAAATGGTTACAACTGTTATTATGAGTTAATGAGGAATGACTACGGCTGGCACTGACCACACAACTGCTTTGCATGCATAATGCACTTACTCTCTCACAAAAGGAAATATATTTGGAGTTAGTGCTCAACCCATTTGCATTTGGACAGCCTTGATAAATTATTTTGCTTTTTTTGTCACCATTCGATTCGAGTTCGGAATTGTTGGCTTGCGTGATGAGATCGGTTAAGCTTTAATTTTAATGTTTATTTTGATGCAATGCTATTATCAATCCTTTTCAATCTCAGACGCGTACAGCGCTAACTTAAGGGAGGCGGTTCGATCGTTCGATATAGGTATAATTGGTACGTTGTAAATTAATTGTAGTGTGATATCAACTAAATGATCCCGCTTTATATATATGAGAAAGCATAAATATTTGTGAAGATTGGATACTCCTCCGCATTTGCGATCCTCATTCTGCTGCTGTCAATGAATTCAATTGTTCAATTTTAACTGTTTTTGATTACACCAGCACTCGAAGGAAAATGGAACTTCCGAGCATTTTTGCAACCCTAAGCTTTCTTATTATTCTCCAGTTTTCTGTATGTTTCCTGAATTTAACAGTAATTTATTTTAGGCTAGTAGAGAGTACAAAGGATATTTTAAATTTTTACTTTCTACTTTGGTAAGGGCATCGTCAGAGCAGGCGGGGATGATGAATGCCGGGACATGGTTGTTGGACTTATGGAGACCCAAATGGGAAACATTAAGCCCTGCATTATAGAATTAGGTTTGAACAATGGGAAAGCAAGAAGCGCAAGCTATAATGTAAGTTGAACTTTAAATCATGTATAATTTACCAGTTTTTGGATTGCAAAATGTACTTATTTTCGTATGTTTTAGTGCATTATCAAATGCATGTTAATTAAAGGTGGCACACTCACAGCAAGTGGAGGAGTAACAGTGCTTCAGAGTATTATTGGTATTTTGGAGATGTTCCCAAACAAGTACATTGAGAAGGCGTTTACAGAAGTTCAAAAATGTCAAGAGTTCGCAGGTATGGAGGAATAAAAGACATAATATTTTCGTCAGATTTTTTACATAATTTTTCATGTATAGCTCAAGGGTATAACCGGATATAGCTAATTCACATTTTAAAATCTTTATCATTACAGGCCAAAGTCTTCAAGATCCCAGTGATACGCATTGTGTTAAATACGCTCCACTTTTGAAGTGCGCCGTAGAGTTCATGTTGGCTGTAAGTAATTTACTAGACTTATTCAACTAAATTTAAATGCAGAACTTAACAATATGCTTCGATTTAATAGGTGTGCCGATCTTAATTTACCAACAACTTTTGGAACTATCCAGGCAGTTACAATTAGGAATGTCATTGTAAATGATATGAACTTCTTCACATTGATTTTTAACACGAAACCGCATTCTATGATTTTACTTGAAGGGTTTATATAATTTGAAATGAATACTACGAAAATAAAAGAGATGCGTGGCTGAAATAAACATTTAGTATAGTTATACAATTACAGCAGTAAATCTTGTTATTTCTTGGTACACCTGAAGATTTCATATTCAAATTACAATCTGGTCTGAATAGCCATCTACATCGATTACAAGAACTATGATAATTTCTAAAGAAAGTCAACTAGACTACGCACAAACTGTATCTAAAAGTCTGCGAACTCCTTTGCGCATCGTTCTGTTGATGCAATTCTGATTACTTCCTCTTCATAATCGTCAAAATTACTAGTGTCCCCAGCCCCCTTGGATTTCGGGATAAAGGGGACCTCTGTTTTCTTCTGATAGATTCCCATCCAGTCAATCGGAGAAAACCATTTCGAATGCTTTATATCACCAACACCATTTTTCAGGTTTCCAAAACGCTTACTCAAATCTACTTGCAACATATTTTTTAGCAAGTCCTTCAAATCACTTGAGAAATGAGAGGGAAATCTTATTTTCCCAGAGACAATTTTTTCGTAGATTTGAAGTGGTTGATCTGCGAAGAATGGGGGATAACCAGCTGCCATTTCGAAAATTAACACCCCCAAAGCCCACCAGTCTACTGCTTTGTTGTAACCTTTTGACAGGATGATTTCTACAACAAATAATTTTCTTAATTAAACAATTGGTCCGCGTTCAAAGATTTCAATTAGCGGTTCCATGTCACAATCACTCGTACAAAGTTGGGAAAAAAATTGGGAGGAAGTCTTCTCTGCAGTATTCGTCATAACTTGTTTTATTTTTTGATATACCTTATACGTTTAACTATATACAGGTTCCTTCTGCAATTTTCGGTAAAAGATGAAAAATACTTACGGTGAGATTAACCATTCATGATTTGTGATATTATACTGACCGACCAATATGAATTATTGTAACTTTCAACCTTACCTGTCGATCGAAATCGGCAGTATGATATGAGGACCGATTCTGAAAATCACAAAAATATTTCTAATTCATCCAGAGTAATTACAAGTGATGTATTAGATTATAAAAGTGACGAATGACTGGTGATGATGATACGTCTGTATGAGGAATAGAAGAATTTAAGAAATTATTAAGTTCGATGGATAACGTTGAACGGGAAAGTAGCAAAATTAATAGGTACTCTAATTTTGAAGAGAAAAAATGTTTACATATCAGTGTCTAATTGTTAGTTATACTATATCTCCTCTAAAACTATTATCGTAAAACTTACCATTCACACAACATAACATATAGCTTCTTAAATAAATTAATAAAAAATAATCCAGTCGTTGCGAAACAAAAACAATAAATATTGGTACACATCACAAAATTTCCTTAGTAATAGTTAGGCATATTTTCCATGATAAACATACAGAATTTTCAATCGCCCCCTCCAGTGCAAAATTCCAGCCAAGTGAGTTTCTTCAAGGATCTCAATTCCACAGGTAGGTCGTGCATAGTTTTCAGTAATTAATATTATGGCGTAAACGACAAAACAACTTACATCATATGAACCTGATATTTGGTTGGTACTGTATCTGTCTGTATTCAATTCAATCATTAGAGAAATGAAGCGTTCTACTTTAGTCGACCGACAATTTCAATCCACTTCACTCACTCACAATCAGAGGAAACTAGTTGCATGTTGGATGTTTTGCTGACTGAAAATCCACTAACGATATTTAACGACTAAATTTAACGTATATTATGCAGATCTACTAATATCTACAATCTCCATTTTCAAACTTTACGATGACAAAGGAGGTCGAAGAGGAATTAAAGGTTGATTAGGCATGTTCAACATTTTTTACGTGTTTTAGAGCTAACGCTAAATTTTAAATCTACCTTACAATAAGTATGATTAAGATTAAATATGCTTCTATGCATATAATGCACCAAGTATCGTGGCGCAAGTTCAAAATTATCTTGATCTTGACGTTTATGTTGACTATATTTTACATCTAATCTCTATCAAAGAAAAGCTGTAAAGTTTTACAGTGTGTTTTATTATTTTCATTACATTTGCAATTAACAATACATCGTTAACATGTGCTATCGATTCTTTAACAAGACTTCTAGTGTCAAATATATAGTTACGCTCTCTACACAAACGTAAAGAACAGAGGAACCGAATCGAATCATATTCATTCATGACTCGTGAAATCAAATATGCGATTGGTTATAAAATAAAACTCCGTAAAAATCCATCCATCCATCCATAAAAATGTGGATAATCAAATCCTCAAAGTAAATTTTGATAACCCGATTCCGAAACCTCAGCTATTTACTATCAGGGGAGTAGTAGTGATAGGAGCCGATAATCCCTCGCGAGTTTCTCCCTGTATCAGCTCTACTACTACGCCTCCTTGGAACGTTTTGGGGACAGTGGTTGAGAGTATGGGCGTTATCTCCATGCGCAGAACAAATTGGACATGTATAGTCCCTCAAGACAGGGCAAGTGATAATACCCTTGGGCGATTTCAAATTATGAGATGTGTAAAATGTCCTCGTTTCTTTGTTCTTTTTGCAGAAATAGCACATCTGTGTTTCGTTCTTTGTAAAAAATTGATTCTTCGGGTTTTCGGAAGATACTACTCGTATCATGTTACCCCTTGCATGGAAGCTACGTTTGGATGACATGACACTGCCACTGGCTATCCACTCCGGACTATAATTCTGCACTGGGGCATCAAATGGTTCTGTGTTTTGCTGTGACACAACCAAATCATTCGATGTTGATACCAAAAGCAACCACGGGGTAACAGTTGACTGCGTGTCTATAGGATATTGAAACTCGTCTAAACCCACTTGCGGATACAGGGTACCTGCGGTCCATAATGGCGCTGGGAGAAGCTGATTAGCTGATGTCATTGAATTGATGGGCCGGTTAGAGATGGATGTGTTCGACCGCTGCTGGACCATTTTACCTGGAATACAATCTTTTGAATATTGGGACTGGTGTGGTTGATGAAATTCCATTTGGGCCGATGAAATAACTTCATTTGATTGCATGAAACCGGGGGACCGAATTGCCATCCAACCGTACTGAGGTATCATCGACATTGTCTGCAAATTTGAAAAGGCAGATTTAATTTCCTATGCATGAATACGGTAAAATCAGTCAACTAGTTTTTCAACCACTAACAGTGCTGAAATAACAGAAACTTTGTCACCTTATCAAAATACAAGTTCGACTATTTCCCTTTAGATGCCCGTGACGATACCAATACTACTAATACTGATGGATTGTCCCAAAGAAAATGTTTAGACAAATATCTACTTATTAAAATCTCTATTTCTGGACTATCCGTTTTAATTTTCAGAACAAAACATTTACACGGGTGACTGGAAACTTACTGTATTATAAAGAAAGGAAAAGGATAATAAGCCAATACCTATGGACTCGGCAAGCTTTTTTACGATTTTTATGAAGCTATAATCACTAATTATCGGTGGTGCCAAAGTGTGCGACTCACTGTATATGGTATGATATCCAATTGTAGATACATGTACCGGAGTACGGATTATGGACAATGGAAGGCGAGACGGACCACCAACCAACCAACCAAATTCGTATTTTTGACAATGATTTATGATTATATTATATTATGACATTATAAGGATGTAAAATATAATATACTGAAAATGTGCATTGTTAGCAACATATATAAACAATTTAGCAATATTTAGCATAGTATGTATTCATATTAAGCTGACAAGTAATTGTCTTCTATTCTAGATGTGAAGATAGAAGTGACTGCGCGTTATCGTATATGACATTTTTGTGAAATTATTCGTATAGTTCATTTATTATAGATTTTTTAAATAGATTTACATTCGTGAGATAGATAGATAACCTAGACCATAGATTTATGTATCTTACTTAAAACGTTATGCATCGTACCGTACCGTGTCCAGGGGTTTGCATGGGCTTTGTCTCTTCCACTTCCATGCCTTTTATTTTTCCCCTGGCCATAATCCTAATCCTGTTTGTGTGCTATTGATTAGCGGGAACACTAGGGATGATGTAAGGCACGGCACAGCTGTGAAGTGTTAGCCGTGTACGGTACGGCTCCGGTGCCAGGTCAGGTTGGTGTTTTTAAAATAATCATTAGTGTAAATTGTGACTTCGCTCGTGTATTCCAAACATTTGGATAAGATTAGAACTGGTATCGTGGTATCCGAATGATGATTAAAGATTTAATGTATGAATGTAACCTAATAAGTTACAATATCCAAATCACGAAGCCCTTGGCCCTTTTTATTTTTTAGTGTAGTCTAGAACTTTTACAGCACCATAAATTAATATTCCATCCGCATGTTGGTACCGGTTTTATTGAAATTATCGTTATTGAAAAATGTAACATCACATTTATACATTTTCATTATCGTTGTCTTTTAGTTTCATCTTCATCTCTGAATTTGGTTTCGCTCACCCTGTCGTCAATCAAGCCGTCCCGTGCCAAGGTTTTTTACATCACATTATTTAATTAAAACTTTCAATGCACAGACAAAACGTTAGAACGCTTTACAAAACGATTCTTCGTTTACACCGTGCATTACCTGAGGAGATACGAGTTTTAGGAGATCAATACGTAAAGGATGAATTTCAGAGGCATAAAACTGTAGGAAAGGAGCATGTTGCTCCATTTATGATGGAGTGGGCTGTAAGTAAACTTGGAATCAACTTTTAAATTATAAAAATCATTGTTGTTGCATTTGATTTTACAATCCCACCAGCCAAGATTAATATACAAATGCTTGGCATTTGTCCTTAAATACCTTGCCCACCAGCAACCGCTAAATTTTTAAACGTGCTGATTTAGTTTTAAGTTTTACATCAAATGACTAATGACTATCTATATTCGATAGAACTATTGCAGCATGTTGGCGACACAGGTTGGTATACGAGGTCCTAAAACAGCGTCGGGAAAAATCGGAACAACTTTACAGGAACCTCAGTTGGACCAGTTTGATGACCAACAAATTTCTCAGCTATATGAGCTGAGGCAGTCCATAGATCCAATTAAAGACAAATGACAAAGATGCGAAATCGGTATGTCAAACCAAATCAGTTTTGCTTTCTTTTTGATTTTATGTCATATCAGTCGTCATGTGTCATCACTAACTCTCTTTGTACAAAATGTAGGAATTGAAAATAGTCTACACTTTTGGAAAATATTGCAGCAGGAAATAAGTATGGCATTTGCATCGTCCGGTTGGATGCGAGTAATTTACTCTTTTCCCAAATCAGTACCAGTCACTCCTAAACACACGCCTAATAAAAGGAGAAGAAGTTACCCCTTTCTGGAGGATATGTGCAATAAATAGTTCAATTATACTTTTCATACAAATGAATATGGAAGTAATTTCAATGCTTGGTAGGTGTCTACTGAATAAAGTTTTAAATTTAAGTCGTGAAACAACACAGTCAACAGTTTTTGTATTGTACGGACTGAATATGAGGCGTGAAGTATGAATTGTATGTTTGTCAAAGCGTTTATTGTGTAATTGCGACAATACAACGTATTTTACATACTTGCGGTTTTATAGATATTCTAGATAATCATAAATATTTGTAATCTATTAGGCATCATTGATCACAGAAACATTTTGTTAAAACTTTATTTTAAAGCATTAAACTGTATCACTTGCAGCTAAAATCACCAAAAGTTTTAGTACCTCTTAAAACTACGATTTCGTGGAAACTTTTGTACTTAAATAACGTTCGAATTAAATACCGAATTCGTACATCGCTTATTATACAGATTAAAGTACCCATATTGATAAAGTGGTTACGTTAACGTAATTATATATGTTGTACAGAGAAAATGCGACTAAGGCATTTAAAGGCTATGTTTCTGGTGTATTGCATTTGTATGGCCTTTTCCTTTGTAGGAAACGGCACCTTTATCAATATGTGATGCAGATGTGTTTTGACGGCAATTAGTTGCTGAGACGCTGAGCCAAGAACTCGGAAATCCTGTTTTGGAGTTCGAAATTAGGCGTAAGATTCATGCTATCTAGTTCTATATTAGTCAACGGACTTGTTGTTTTTCCAGTGAGGAACCACTCTGTAATTGCTGCTCTTTCATACGTATGTCCATCTGGAAACACGAACGTATTTAGACTTATTTTAATCAAATGAAATGTGAGGTTATATTCAAATTAAATTTTAGACATATACCACAGGTGGTAACTGGTTCAACCATTATATCATGAGTAATTGGACAGAAAAACTCAACTGGAGCCGTGATTGTAACCACGTTGCCAGTTCTAGGCCGGCCAGAATTCATTCCCAAGGATTTCATCCACTGAAATTCTGTCAGAATTTGCTTACGAACGCCTTCATCCTCTAAAATTTTAAGGGAAGTAGCACATCAGCAAATCAAATATCTTTTAAGTTTCACATGAGTGTGTGTGGTGAATAGCATGCTTAAAAGTGTTAAAAGATTGCTACTAACGTTCAATTGTTCTACTGAATGCGTTCAGCGCAGCTTACCTATGGCAAGGTCATCCTTTAATACACTTTCAGTTAGATTAGCAAACTTTTCTCCACAAACGTCTTGTGATTCAAAAATGTGACCCAAATCCCCAAACCCGATTTCAGCTAACCAGTTGACGACATCTTCTATTGACCACTTTGACAACATGTTTTCAACTGCTATAGATTCGACAGCGGCTGTATCGTGGGCAAGAGAACCTTGCAACTGCCAAATCTTAACAGAATGGTCACTAGCACCTGCATATATTCAGATTATTACAACACACAAGTTTTGTGAGATTATCCTAATAACAGGATTACTGATGATGATGATACTTACAAGATGCTAAAAATGATTCCCCGATCGCAAAATTAGCTCCAGTCACATAGCGCGAATGACCCTCGATAACTTGCACACAAGTTCCCATGCTCTATATAAAAATGTCCAGTGTCAAACTGACAACGAGTCGAATAATATATATTCCAATCACCATATTAGTTGTTAGATATGCTTACAATATCCCACAACCGAATGGTCTTATCACCAGCTGTAGAAGCCAAAAGCTTTCCCGACGGAGCAAATGTGACACACATGACATTGGCTGTTCCGTGGTCCGTAAAAGCTTGCAATAATGAAAAGTAAGCATCACAGTCAGGACCCACAACAACGTGCCATAACTTAATAATCGAATCATTTCCTCCTGTTGCGAGTAAAAATCGATGTTGTCCATGTGCTCCTCCCAAACCTGAACCAAAAAAGGTAATTTTCTAGGTCAACCGAAATTCTCTATTTATAATTTGAAGTATTTTCACACTCACCTTTAGAGGAAAAGTCACAGCAAGTAACACCCAACTCATGCGCTTCCTGTGAAGCCAGCGATGAAACTTTGGCACTATCGATACAGTCCCACAATTTAAGATAGCCATTGACGCAACCTGTCACTACGTATTGTCCATCTGGCGAAAATGCTGCACCGTAAATCGCTGCTTCGTGTTCTTCAAATTGCCTATTATTCATGCACAAAAATGTGAATACAAGCATGAAATATCTTGATAATATAGATAACCTGAAAATCAATATCATATTTATGCAATTTACTTGACTAAAGCGCGTGTATCCATTTGCCACAAAGACGCTTTCTCATCATCTCCTGCTGCTATTAAATGAGTTCCATCACGAGAAAAGCGACATACTCTAAGTGCTCCTCCACTGGGATGATAAATTCCTCCCAGTTTTTCCTACATACAGATAAGACCCAACTAACTTTTAAATCAATGTCATTTTTCTCAAGATGTCCATGTGTAAATGTACAAAATACATCTAAGCACACAAGTACCTAATCTAATATGGTATATGACTGATTTTTAATGTGAACAAAGAATTGAGCGGACAGACATAAATATATACACAGTCAATAAAAATAAATAAAAGGCCTTAGAAAGGCTGCACAGTCCGCATTCCTCAACCTTAGTCATAATTTAGGTTGACAGGATGCTCAAGGATTAAAAATTTATATCCTTTGATACAACTTACTTGTAAATTGAAAAGATTAATGGTTCCATCAGTCGACGCTGATGCAATGATATCCATGTTTGGAGAGTACGCCACAGAATTGACTGCATACTTGTGTGAGCAAATGCTAGATATGTCGACCTCCTCCTCCGTTTCCAGATTCCAAGCGTAGACGCATTTGGAACTGCTGTTGCATTTGAAATCAATCAAGACAAAGCAAAAGAGACCAAATTCAAGCAAAACATGCATGCACCCGAAATATAAAGCGCAAGACAGACACATTCCATAAAAATATTATAAAAATACCATCCCCACAAAATTCGATAAATACCAAACATGAGATACGAAACTGCAACGTGCAACCTTTAGCTAAGCGAGGGACAAAATCCGTTAAAAGTAATTCCTTGCAAATATGATATCCACAATCCACATCATCTACATTTAAATTGGTCCAACAAATACTCGTCATTGCCAGAAGCGTTACTTTAAACTGTTAGCTATATAGTCAACGGTAAATATTAGAGAAAATGCGCTAGAAAATACGCATGAGGAGAACATGCTTGCACAAACATTTTATATCAGATTAAAAGTTAATTTTTAGAAAATCGACAATAAGAGACGTGAGTTATTACAAAGTTAAAACACCAAGCTTAAACTGGGCTTATGATTAAAGAAACTAACAAATTAACCCGACCTGGCAGCTGCAACAACGTAAGTTGTCCCGATTAGAACACATGAGTTGAAATCCACCTTAGGCACCTGGAATGTCATTTTGAGTTGCACTCCGTTCTCCTCTACAGGCAATAAAATAGTCATGAAGTTTCCTTTCAGTAATGCGCATACCTACTTGATTTATTAAAATACCTTGAAGCATTCGAGATCTGCACAGTTTCTCATACTGTGGCCAAACATCTCCGGCTGACAAACTAAATTCGTTTGTTGGTGCGATTAAATCTTCGCTAAGCTCAATAGATCCAGTTAGATCCCACACAATTACTTTTTTGTCATTAGAACCTGGATAACAGAAAATGGACTTGGGTTATCGCGTGACAAAAATGATAAATGACTTTTTGATAAAATAAAACTGTATAAATGGCCATCATTATTTAACCTGACGCAAGAAGTCTGCCATCAGGTGAGAATCCGCAAGAAGTGACAAACCTGTCATGTCCCTCCAACACCTTTTCACATTTCCCATTTATCTGCAACACGACAGAAATAACCGCGGAGTTAATTTTCACTGGGAAAGGTTGCCAGATATATTATCTTCATGACATTATTTACCTCCCATAGTCTAACTGTTTTATCGCCAGAAGTGGACGCAATTACGCCACCAATTGCACTAATTCGAACGCACATGACAGATTCTGAATGACCTCGAAGAGTTCTTAGAGCCTGGATGCCAGGTTGGATACCAAGAGTTACATTCCAGAGCTTTACGTTATGATCATGCCCTCCGGTAACCATAAGGCATACTTTTCCCACGCCACCATCACCTAAAAATTAAATGAAATCGTAAACATATTAATATTTCAGCATGGCAGTAGCAAGAAATTTTATCTTCTACAATATTAATTATTAACCTCTACAAGATCGTACTCTTGATTTATTAATAAAAATGGAATTTCCTAGTTTTTGACTGCATATGAAATAGGTACATATGATATTTGATGGCATTTCCAAAGAACTGTAGCATATATGTATGCTCAATTTTATGCTGACTCAGCTCAGGGAATAATAAAAATAGTTACCTACTTGAATTGTGTTATGTTATTAAATTCTTATCCATAGCACACGTGGTCCTTTAAAAACTATAGAGTTTTGCATAACTGGATCGCATAAGAAATAAAGTTTTGTGCACACTGGTCGATTTTGTAAATTTTGTCATTAACTCTAGTAGCTTAAATTATATATTAGTTGTGACCTTCCTTTGTCTGAATTAATAATTACTCAAGTACATACCTACTTAGAATTTCTGTCCCATGGTAGGAATAATATAGCTGTTTAGCGTATTCGAAAACAGACGAAGTTTATTTATTTATTTGTAAAATGGTGGATATAGGAATGTACGTCTTTTCACTTCCCATTTCCAGCGAATTACTGAACAAGTCATCATCAAAACAGCAAATAAAATATAAACTTAAGTTAGTCTCTTACGGTAGTTATTAAAAAATTAAGACCACCACACCCAAGGGTAAATAATCAGACAAGTCGAAGCATTATGTTTGGGTTACACGTAGGGACATGTAGTAAACCAAAATTCTTCTGATTCATTGAAACCAATGCACATCAGAATTTCTATGAGTGACAGTAGAATGAAAGCAATCTAAAATCTCACTAGAAAGTTGGTGAAAGTTCAACAATTTTTGTTTGTTCAAGATATTAGTTCAAATGCTACATACATATATGCATGTCAATTATCAAAATATTCCAACCTTAATCCGGTATCGGCTTAGATGTTAGCATTGATATTTTTAAGTCAGAAAGCAATCGGGCAATTTGAAAGAATGGAAGTTCTTGTCGAGAAAATTCCGTCGGGTAAATGCATTTAGATTTTGGTTCTTGTACGTATTCATAAAACGAGTTCGGATTATCAATCTATTGGTATATATTTCCTATGATTTGATAGTACGTGGGAGACAAAATAACTAAATATCGAAATCCGACCGAACACACGTGGTAATCTTTTGTTGTTTGCTACTACATACAATCGTCACATACATACTAAGCCTGATGTTTCTGTTTATACGTATGTATGTGTGGATAATGCAGAAGCCCTAAAATCGATATGTTGATTTTTCTTTTACATCATGAACGCATGGACACTTCAACCCACTAAATTAGTCAAAATGGTTCTTCCATTATAATTCTCAAGCAGGTGTTTAGAAGCAAACTATCATCATATTCCATCAAAACCATGAGAGACACTTTAATCAATAAAAACTCAGTGTCGAAGTTGGACTTTGGATAATGGGTTGCTTCAAGAATTTATTTAAGAGGTTTTGTTTCTGTGCTTAACGTTGCAAAACCACTCTACCTATTTTTATTAAAACTTACTAGTCACCAATGTTGGAGCAAAGCTCATGCAAGTAATTCCTAAGTCATGAGCATTTTGCACAGTAGCCAACGATTTACTTCCACCTTTCTCTGAGCCATCCCACAGAAAAAGGAGACCAGAGCTGCATCCACTAACTAAATATGCATCGTCTGGGGCAAAGCTGGCTGCATAAACAGCTTCCTCGTGACCACTGTATGTTCTGCATTAACAGCATAACAAATTTAAACTTTGCAATATCGTCAACTTCCCCTTTCCAAATCAAAGGAACAGTAAATGAGCTGCTGAGAATTTCATACCGAAGCAGTGTTCTTGAGGAGACATCCCATAAATGAACACCTCCACAGTCTCCAGCTGTGAGCAATGACGTGGACCTGCAAGAAAATTGGCATACTCTTACAGACGAGTTTCCTGGTTGTACAAAGCTTGTCAATTTGCTTCCATTCTGTAAAATTGCATATGATTTTTAGCATGATTTTTAGAACTAAAATAGGAATTCAAATTATTTTAGATGCATTTATGTTTAAATTGCACGTACAGTTGTGTCCCACAAACTTGTACTACCGTCCACTGAAGCAGATGCGAGTATCGTTCCATACGGAGAAAAGTCTACACATGACACCTGTAAATATTAAGTACCTCTATGTAATTGATCAACCCTCATAAAATTAGCTTACTCCACTTCAGTGAAAGTACTGTGAGAAAGAACTAGCTACTAGATTCAACTTGCAGAAATGTAATGTACTCAAAGCGTACAATGAAATTTTAATCACGTAGTGCGGGGTGAAATGAGAATAACCTAATTTTTCACTAACAGAAAATATGACTTTGAGCAATTTTTACCCAAATCAAACTCATTAAAATCATATTTCAATAGGGGAATAAAATTGAAA
>JAHZNA010002677.1:0-20579 GCA_027743935.1 Sinodicranocentrus sp. ZH6
TTGCTCGCAAATTGCAAGTCGAATTGACAAGCTTGCTCAACAATGTAAATTTATTTAAAAAATGCATATAAAAGTAGAATAAGTGCATTGCAAAAAGCTTAATGATCCTTGTTAGCCTACCTTTTGGCTATTTAAATTTTTCTTTTTTACAACTCCACACTTTTATTCGATGTACATAAAATATGCAGTTTTGTATTGAAGTTCAACTGTCAATTTATAACATTACCTCCATATCTCCTGTCATTACGTTTTTTTCATAAAAGAATAAGGGTACATAGTGCACGAATATATCAAAGTGGAGGGTTAATGACGTTGTTGAAAACTCTTCAATCTTCATTTTAATTTCTCGCAAAAACTAAATCACAACAAAAAGTAATCGATATTACATGATTTTCCATGTTCGTCAGTTTTTGCGTCAATGCGTAATGTTGAATGTTTACAAAAGAGTCGCCACATAATTATTTCTCTTGATCGCATACCCTCCTTTGCCATACGCAGTTATTAAGTTTTTTATGGAGCGAAAAAAAGAAGATAATGAATAGTTTGATCGTGTAATTCATCCCTGATGATACTTTGCGTTTTGTGTTCACGCATTAAGTTCCTTGTAAATTGCACAAAAACGTAAGCATCCCCGATGATGGATGGGCTTCCACTGGGTGAAATGGATTTTATGGGAGATTTATTCCAAACAAAGTTGTAAATTACGTTTATACTCCTGAGATTATTTCAATAAAAGGGATGACGTACGTAGAAGATAATTTCAAATTTATCTACTTGTGTGGCAGTCAACTTGCGTAAATATGTTTTTTTGTTTTGCAAAGACCACACCTTTATGTTCCAGGTAGCAATATTGGATTCTGGTCATGAAAAAGGTATTAAGGAAATAATTTCATTTGCTGTTTTTAGACTAAAAACTTTGTTGCTCAGTTTATTCCTACTTTCGACATTAATTGCGTTTCAGTCCACTTAAAAAGATATAATTTCCTTATTAAAGAAAGCAATATCTTCCTACTGAAAACTCGTTAGGCTGTCATGCCTAAAGAGTCGAATAGTCGAATAGCTTCTCACGTTTTGTTGCGAATGTACACGTACCTGTCATTTTTCTGGTGATTTGCATGAGGATTTTATTCTTGTTTTCATAAAAAGGCACAAACAAGCATCCCCATATTCTATCTGATATGAGTCACTTGACAAGGATAAGGAGTTAATCAAGCGTGGCAGGAATTACATGCAAATTAATTCATAAGGCTCAATTTATATTTCAATGTGCTGTCAATGCAGTAATCTTTATTTCAACATGACGCATATGTATGCAATTAAGTGTGCGATGAAAAGCAATTAGCAAACTAGGTGATCGAGAACAGGTAGTATATCGTATGCAAACGTGTTTTATTTCGAATAAAACTATGTAATTAAGACGATCAAATACAAATACAAGTTTTAAATTAATAAATGGTTTCGTTTTGGAGGTGGATGCATTCTCAGCCTTGCCGTCTGTTCTTAAACTTCTGACCAAGCCTTGCTGTGAGCCCAACCCTGTCTAAGGTTTCCATAATCAATGGCATTTTCAGTCCTCTAATTTCATCAGTCATTATGCCATTGATGTAAACTCGTAGAGTGGGAGTTTGTGATACACCGAGGGATTCCATCAGTTCTGGAAATTTGTCAATGTCAGCACGAGCCAAGTACAAGTCTTCACTGTACTCGTCCTCAGCTTTAGCTTCCAGCCTGCCGAGGATCTTTTGGCATAAAGAGCATTTTCTGCAAAACAAAGGAGAAATAATTAAGTTACAAATTGTTTACTATACTTGTAAGGTTAACAAGGCTATAATTAGCACATTATTTTAATGATTTTCCTAATGATTTAATTAATGAATCACTTGTTTTACCCCTTTGTTTGCGGCAGGCTTATCATTGTAATCAAAACTAATTAGCATGAAAAATTAAAAGGAGAGTCATAGGTCGAACATAAAGTTAAAATTAGTAATGTTTTCCTACTGTGTTAAAAAATTTGCATTTTGCCGACAGGAATTTTAACACCATAGTAGTTAACAAAAGTGGGTGACTGCATCCACACTACTGCTTCTTTGTCACGTTACTTGACATGACATGTGATCTGCCTTGAATCGAGATTTATCATTTTATCAAGATATCATAATAAATGATGATAAATTACAAAGAATTAAATATGTTTAACAACTTTTGCTAATATAAATGACTTACTCAGATGCAAAAAAGACAACGACTGGCTTCTGGTTGCGGAGTACAGCGATGTTAAAGACGGCAGGATTATAAATATCAATAATATTCTTCGACTTGGCTTCCGAAAGCAGTGATCCCTGCAAGAGAACCAAAGCTAACGCTGAGAAAATGACGACAAAGGATGACCCGAACTTCCGCTGCATTTTCGATTTCATATAGGTAGTCTTCCCCGGGATGATGAAAATAGCGGTGACTCAATTTTAGTTACTTGTGTTCAGACACGTTTTTCGCCAAAACTGTTTTCTTCCAACTGAGCTGAAAATCCACTATTTTCATCGTTTTATAGAACAACACGAGAACCACCAACTGCATGTAGCTCACGTCCTTTTTTTATGGTTATTGCAAAAATTACAAATCCCATTTAGCAAAACTGTCTGAGACGTCTTTTATTAGTTGGATTTTCTGTAAACAGGAATTAGAAAAAATGCCTTTACACAAAAAACGTAGAGTCAAGTCATGATTAAAATGTCGTATAGTCAGGGATATGCACTTTGTTTCATGAAGGCTTGGATAAAGAAGGCGGTTGAAGTCTTGTTTTCGAAGTCAAGTGGTCAGAATGTTAAGGTACCCTGGGTAAGCGCCAAACAATTACAGAAAAAAAACACAGGAAAGATCATCTTCAACCTTTGTTTACGATATACGATATCTATGAAAACAAAAACACAAACTCATTCCCAGTTCCTACCCCCAGCTTGTGAACAAACTGACAGCGTGACTAATTGACAATAAAAACCTGTTTACTAAGCCATATCTTCATTGTAACTCTGGGATGATGATATGTGCTTCATTAATTTTAGAAGTTGATGACGAAGCTATGATACACAATATAGGAAATATTAAATCCATTCAAACCCCCAAACAACCAGTGATTATAACACCGACCGCCCATGTTTATCAAGCAGGTTGGGTCATCTAAGTCATTTATTTTTAAACAGTCGTGACTTTGTGACACCCGGATGGGCACTCACTCTATAATTACCCCAGCGTAGAGAATAATAAGCTCTATAAAAATATTTTTGTACAGTGTTAAAATTAAAATTCTATTTTTTCTTAAATGCGCAGGAGGAAGTTTTAATTTAAGACGATGAACTTTTATGCTTAACATTAGTCTTCCCTTTCCCATAATTTTTCCATAAAGAATAAATAAAAATAACCTTTCTAATTTAAGCTTACGTCACTCACTCAGTTTGAGTGCATATCCGACAACGGCCGCCGACGGATGGGAGTGCGGCATTGAAAATGATTAGGGATTTATATTATAGGATGGGGATTTTTATTAGCATTTTAAATTATAAAAGTTGGAAGGGGTGCACTTTTCGAAAAAAATCTGCACACACGTTTGTGCTTGAGAAGGTGCGGCTTATAACAGATTTATTAGTTTGCTGTCATTCAACTTGTAAAAATACATATTTAGGCGGATGAGATCGTTGTTTTTAATAGCCTTAAACGATTGAATATTTTTTCCTTGTTCCTTTAAGAGGGTATTGGCATTGATAATACTGATAATGACCTTGTCAGGGATCGTGTAATGTAACGTAACTAGTTGTAAAAATGAATTACACACAGTTCCTTCTTTTTCCCTCGTTTTATGACTTTTCAACAGGATTGGAATGGAATTTTGTAATTATAGAGGAGTGCACTTTATTTTTAAACGGATGTGTCATGTTTGGCGAGAGAGAGGAGATAAAAAAGGACATCCCGACGGTGGCTTGACCTTTTGTCTTTGATGGAGTTTCGGTGGTCGTGAAATCATTATTAAGTAGTACCTATGTAACCTTATACCTATATCTGTTTTATTACCTATCTTAATTCAAATTAGCTTGCGGTGGTTGAGACGTTCTATCAACCGTCAGGCAGCTGAATGACTGTGGATATGAAAAAGGTATCCGAAAAAGGCATGTAATTTTTACGGGTTCTTTGCCAATTCCAAAAATCGCCAAGCTGTCTGTGACAATCTCTGCATTTGGAGCAGGTTCAACTTTTCAAGAGAAGGAGGATTGCGTGACATTTTCTTTTCAAAAAAGGTTCTTATATGGACGTTTTACATCAAGATGATTAATCCTTTTCTTGAGAATTTGGAGTTGAATTTGCATCTTTTGGGGTTTTCTCAGTCCCAGATTTATTCTGGTTTTTTAACCCTTTCAAGAGTAGACTCATTATGTCAGGTGTCATGTAGCAATGTTGTGTATAATTCTTGTATTTCATTGTTGGCAAGAAAAAGGAAAAAATGTGTACCTACTATTTCACTTTTGGCAGACAGACTTTTGAGCTTATTTGTTCATATAGAAAAAAATCCCTATTAGATTTTAAAAAATGGAAGGAGAAATTTCCGCAAAACTGTAATTCTTAAATTAATTTTAAGATGTCACGTTATCTCTGCAGGTGTTCGCCCTTGTTTTCCGTTCGAGGTTTAAGGTTCATTTGAGTGATAAAAAACGGATAAGATCAACTATACACATTATTCTAAAACTTGTAAAAAGATGAATTGAGAAAAAGAATTTGAATTTCTCCTACATTTCCCAATTGATGTGAAATACATACATGGTTAATTAACCCTGTGGAGATAATTGCTCATTCATTACATGCTATAGGATCGGCTTTTAAATGTATTTAAAATGTGAGCTTTATTACATCCATCTAGTCACGGTATAAAATTTTTTTGATTTTAAAACGAAAATAATAATCTTTACGAACCAATTTTAATGAATTTTTATTTCACTCATCGTCATCCACACGATATGATCTTGTTCCCCTTTAGCAAGTTCTACTCTAGAGAACTAACGATAAGCTGGTCATTTCACTATCTTCACCAACGCAAGACACAAAAGCTTGATTAAATAAGCTCGGGAAGGATTTGGCAAAACTGCTTACGCAATTTGTTCAAGGCACGTGTTTGTAATCCATTGTTTCTCAGAATCTCCCCATTATTATACGAGTTGGGCTAGGCTAGAAGCTACCCAACTTGCATTTTTTTTTCAGTGGGCGAGCAAAGACCTAAATGAATGAAAAGTTATCGGTACAGTAATTAATATAATAGATAGGCACAGAGGAGGATGAGGATTCGCGTAAAACAATAAATAAATTCTTAGGAAGATTATCATTTGCCTCATGCAAATGAGTCAATATCCGTCCCTACCAGTTACAATCTGTAGAAACTAGACCCAAGATTTAATTCTTTCTAAAGAGAATAAACCTGTTCTTTCCAAAAAAAAAGAATCCATTCTCATTATGACAGACGTGTTGTGCGTGATCTCGAGGTAGCTGTTAATGGCCAGTGTATCATCATTTTTATTAATAAATACGACAGTTTTAATTCCTCTAGGAAAAATATGAAGCAGTGATAATGACCTAAGTTTACAGCGTGAACTTGTCCTGGGGCAAAGTGAGAATCTCCTTTTCTCAGAATATTTTTAGAATGTAATACTTTCTAAATTTGTCCCAAATTCATAATGAATTTCCTTTTAAAAATGTATTCATTACAACTGCCCTCCACCCGACTGCATAATATTGCCAGCTTTTTTATAAAAAAACGACGCGTGCCTGCATACGTTTGGACGGGCGTGTGAAAATTTGAAACTGTATCCTATTTTCTAGAGCAATGGATAAATATAAAAGGAGAAGTGATGGGGAAAGAGGCTGGTGAAGATTTCTACTCGGAGATCACCCGAATCAAACCCTTCTCATGCACTGGAAACGTTTCGTGTTGGCTGGCGTGAGAGATGAAGGGAGGAGGGAGAGATGAGTCGTGTGCAATGGAGATATGATGTATAAAAAATAAGTCTCGTTTTCACTCCTCACACCATCTAATTTTCCTTTTAGCTTAACCACAATGTAAACTGTATCCGCTTCCAGAATACACATTCG
Source organism: Sinodicranocentrus sp. ZH6 (assembly GCA_027743935.1). Classification (NCBI taxonomy): domain Eukaryota; kingdom Metazoa; phylum Arthropoda; class Collembola; order Entomobryomorpha; family Entomobryidae; genus Sinodicranocentrus; species Sinodicranocentrus sp. ZH6. The sequence continues at coordinate 6,127 of JAHZNA010002677.1, forward strand.
CATCGGATTACAAATGATAGTTTGAATGACTTTCTGACTTTCCTGGAGTCTCTGTATTATGAGGCTTACTAAAAAAAGAACAGAAATTGAATTGAGGGATTTCTTATCGCAGGAAAACACACTTGCATTTTCTCCAGCTTCTCTGTTCAGCTTTGGAAGTTGGATTGAAACATTGGAAGGCTACATAGGGAACTTGTAGTGAGTTTAGAGCAAGGCAGGGAAACACAAAGTTCCAAGAATATTTAGAAAACTGGTCTTCCAATACTCAAAATTTACAATTAGTTTTTCCCAATAATCGATTTTATAAATAACCAAATTATAGCTAAAAATGAGCGCATTAACAAACCAAAATTAATGTAAACTTGTGGATCGTGACCACTTCATTTTGTGCAGGTGGGTTGACATCACGAACTTATTAATTGTTAATATCTATAAAAATATACATTGTATCAATAGTACTTCGTAAAGCTAAGCAAAAGTTGTTTTTGTGACAAGTGGATTTACTACTGGACAAACAAAGAATACAAAGAAATTACAAGAATCTCTGGTTGTTGTTGTAAGAGTGTATTTGTAGGCAGTTGGGCTCTTCATTCTGGGCAAGGCGACAAAACAAGATAAATATTTGAGGATTTATGACTCCGTCTTTTTCTCGTGTGGTTTCTTTGGAACGTATTTGTTCGTTTGAAAGGAGATATGCGTAATTTGTTTTTAAGACAAATTAAGAACCAAAGAGTCTTTTGTGGTGGAAATTTCTTGTAAAATGATATGCGCATTCAAATGTGCTTTTCCAGTCAATGAAATGAATAACTTATATTGTAATGAAATGCACATGTGGAGCAATTAAATTGTTTTCTTTCTAAAGGTGGTGAGAAATAACTAGAATTTTAAAAATTCTTAATGACGTAATTTTTTGAAACACCTGCAAACTCACATAAATGGCTAACACAACATGTAAACTTGGTGTCGAGCGGTTGTGAGAATAAATTTTTACACTATCAGGCCGGAATAAATGTCCTTCAAAATTCAAAATAGTAAAATATGACAACCATGTATGTATTGTAATATCATATACATACATACATTTTAGCTGCAACAAGGTCGGAACGGAATCCCAAGGATAAAAAGATTTCCCAAGCTTTGCAGGGATAAACAGAAAAGTAGGAAAGATTTTATTCGTAACCCAAAAATGATGTCGGACCCTTCGAGAAGCACAGTTTCTCCAGACGACTCAAACAGTCAAGACGTTTTGTCGTTGTCTTATAGTCATTCTCAAACTGGACTGATTCGAGCTAGTAATACTAATAATAGCACTAGTGGTGGGGGTGGTAGATCCTCTTCAGTTTGTTCATTAGACGACGAAATGCTTGACTATTCTGATGACGAGTTGGATTCTGATATTTCTGTGGACACCATGGACTTTGACTTTGGAAGTGGTTCAGGCGACACTATGCAAGGTGGAAGTGCACAAAGTGGAAAGTTTGATGACACTGATTGGAATACTGTAAATGGAGACGGGAGAGCTGGAGCTGGGGTGATGCGAAAAAAAGTAGGTGTTTCAGCATCGTCTTCAGAAGGACATTCCAATAGAGAGAAGATGTACGACGGAGGGCGAATTACAGGAAGAAGAAGTAAAGGTCAGGATGGATTTACAGATGATGACGACGACGAAATGCATGAGGTAACCAAATGCCAATGCCCTTTGCTTTGATATTAATAATGTTTCGAGAGGCTTTTTTCACATTGCCCCAATTTCATTATTCATTTCATTCGTATTTCAATTTTTCTAATGTAATATTTGTTATGTAATTAGGTTAAAGATTCAATGAAACATGGATATCATAACATTTCATTAAACTCATTCCAGTTAAAATCCATCACTGGAGGAGATAACATTGGAGGAATTTCATCATCAATCCCAGATTCCCCTCCACTTTCCCAAGATCCATCATCATCTGCAACCTCCCAACACTCACCCCGTCTTCCGCTACATTCGTCTTTTGATCTCAATCCTCGACTGGCAGGATAAATCCGCTGTGAACAATAACAACAACGGGAAAAACAGTCGACTCCCGAATTTCTCATCTTCATCCACAACCAGAGGTGTATTTAACCCTTCACACCATTTTAACAATATGGCTAATCTCCCCCAACCTGTGCTATCCATATGTAGCGATATTTTTGGAGATATCTTTGCCAACGACGGAAAAATTATGAAATTGCAGCATCATTCCAAAGGGGAATTTTCAAGGTTTCCCTCAACCAGCAAGAAAAGCCAAGGTGGGAGTGGCAAGGGCAACGGTCGAAAAGGGAAGAAAGCCACGATCGCGACAGGAAATGCCACTCAACAAGTCAAGAAAGCCCAGCCACATCATAACAACAATTTTAATCACATGTCCTGCAATAACGTGCTGATGTTGAAAATCAAGGAAGAAGTCCATTCTCCAACTGCATCTTCATCACCCTTGTCCTCGACCAATGTTAGCTGCACCTCGTCTCAGGACTTTGACTCGCTTGTTGACCCTTTCGAGATGGATTGTAGTGGAGCTGGGTCTGCTGATAATAATAATCCTATCAATAATCCAAGTGTCAGCGGTGGTGGTGCCACTAAAGGGAATCAGGCTGCTGGTGGGAAAACAAATTGAAGGAAGCTGAACACATCAGCACTCTCTTGAATCGTGTGTGAGATGGGTGCAATATGGATACATTCGGAGTAGATCAGTCATTTCATTTGAATGTAAAATTGTGAATGATACTCCATTAAATTGTATGGAGATGATGCATAACGCACAAACACGTGTGTTAGCTGCAAGTGTAGAGTTTTATTGTTATCTTATCATAATTTAGATTGGCACGTTTCTTATGCTTGGTTTAGGGAGGGAAGGGAAATGTATTTGTTTCAATATGGAACACATGGTGAGCATGTTGTACTTCTAGGATGTTGCTTTTTAAATGAATAGTTAGCTTGAAAGTTTCACTTTATGCTTGTTCGATTTTAGCTAGAATTAGAATAAATAAAATACATAAAATATTTCACAATCTGTAAGGGTAAATAAATCTTTAAACTAAAGCCTGTGTACTTCACTCCATATTATGGATTTAAAAAATATATGTGACGGATTTAAATGAGAATTAAATTGATTAACAGTTTATGAGAGATGAATCCAAAATACTTTATTTGGGCTTATATGAATCACAAATTTATAAAATAAATCCCTGGATTAAGTCGATGATGTGTGCACTTTAAGTCGCGTGCATGGCATTTTTTAACAATTGAAATAAGGATTGGGAAGCCGATTCACTAAAGTTGGGTTTGGTTATTCTCAGATGTAGATTGCAATGCATTTCTTGATCTAGTTCTGTAACAAAGTTTGAAAGTTTCATTGCATTCATACCTGGTCTCATCGGATGCATGAAACGTGTACATTTTTGGATGTGCGGTGTAAAACAGAGTCGGTCGGTGGTATGCATTGACACATATAAACACACGAACTCAGATTTGCTACATCATTTATCTACTTGAGATAGCTGGAATCGACTAGGGAGCCCCGGCCCGGTATACACGGAGCAGTCGTACTTGGAGAGCCGTATTGATTAGGATATTGAACAAGACGAGAGAGCTTCCAAGTATGGTGTAAAGTGATGGGAAGCAATTTGATGAGTATTGTGGTGGATAAGCGGAATGGAGAATTCATGGAAGTAGAGTGAACTCCTGGAGAAGAGAGCAATAGCATGCTGGAGTCTGCTGGACAGCTGGAGTGGCTGGAGAATAAATGTATGTATGTTGCTGATCGTGATATTCGGGATACTCATCATACTCATGTGATGTATGCATGTATATTGGAGCATTAGAGCTTGACATGACTGTAGATTGTTGTGTGAACCACATATGTGTTTCCATAGACAAGACTGTATGAGATATATATGTCTTGTTTTTGTCGGCAATTGAGCACTTTGAGAAGGATATTCCTGAAAAAATTGATTTTTGTTGGTCATGAATAATTTGTTGAATATAACGTGAATTTTGGCGTACTTTAAAAAGAAAAACTTAGCCTTGAAGAGGATCCCGAGTCTTTTGATCCTATCCCATAAAATTCTAAATTGCAATTGTTATCAAAATGCCGACTGCCAAGTGGAATGGTGCTGTGATTGCTGAATCCAACGACATTGTTGTAGTTGAAGGGAACAACTACGTAAGTAGGAAAATAAAAATAACCACTTCAATCCTGTTATATATCATTTCTAAAATAAAAATATTTAGAAATTAACGCATTGTGTTCAAGTATATTAGTGAATAAAATACCCGTAATCTTAGTTTCCAGTCTCTTCGTTGAAAATGGACCATTTCAAGAACAGCAGTAAAACCAGTACCTGCCCATGGAAAGGGCTTGCAAATTACTATGATATTGAAGTAAACGGTAAAAAAACCTTTGTTTTAAATTACTTTTTAAGTACAACTTTGCCCTACAAAAATCTATTTTAAAATCTGTAAAACCAATTTCTTTCAGGAAAAGTCAACTCCGGAGCTGCTTGGTAAGAATTCTAAAGACTTTAATGAAATTTTCCTCAAGAGATATATTTTTCCTGTATTTAATGCAGTTGTTGATGTACTTATCCTTATTTATTCAATACTTCAGGTATTACGCAGATCCTAAACCTGCCGCTGCACAAATCAAAGGGAGGATCGCGTTTTGGAAAGGAGTAGATGTAAGTTAAGTAAAGTTTTGCAGGAAAAATCTATTACCTTTTCAACGACACTCCTGTATGGAACCAACAAGACACGCTGAAAAAATTACCATCACCGTATTATGCAATTAATTATCTAAAACAAATCGGCACACGGATCCATTCTGTCAAACTGTTACAATTTTTAAGTATACGTTTTCATTGTTGACACTTATAAATAATGATATAAATTCTAAAAAATCTGAAAAGCAAAATATGATCCTACCAGTCACCCTTTTTCATTTTATTTACCAACTTTCTTTCGTTACTTGTCACTTGTGTGTAAAAAAACTACTGCCTGTGAATCAGACATGCATGGTTTGAAATACAATGTGTGGCTCATGTAGGAGGAAATCTTTTTCCTTGGCTCATGTACGAAAGATGTAGGGGAATGACGATTTGATGCAGGTGAGCGATTCCTATTTGGATTAACCTTAATGCACTAATCATTAAGCTTGACGGAGCAAATTGTGCCTGGGATATTTCGTTAGAATAATTATTGCCAATTTATTATTTCCCATAAATAAAATAAAATAATAGTTTTAAAAAAGTATTGCAAATCGAAAATAATACAATTAGTACCGTGTAGTCACCTGAACTCAAAGATGTTATAGACTAAAATTTGTTGATGTAGAGATGATCAATAGACTCTTATAAGCATATCTACACACATTGAATCATCACAAAACTGTTTGCTCATCTTAAATTACTAACTTAAGTTACGAACATTAATCTTTACAGTTAAACAATCCCTAATCCAAACGTGAATCATGCTTATTCTCTAATGATGGATACCTATTCCTATTACAGTCATAGAACCATGGAATTTTTATAATTAAATTTGCCTCTGTCGCATTATTGTCTCGAAGGAACTGCACACTCTGTATTCTATTTTCTAACCAAGGAACCGAATTCAGTTGAGATTCTGCTTCTTCTATTTCGTTTAACATGTACTGCTTCCCGACATTAATTAATTTAACTACGTTTTCCGCATCAGCTTCAGAAGCAGTCAAAAACTTTGCGATTCTGAATGGAGGATATCCGTAGGTGGACATATGCATCCCTCCAAGTAAATATGTTCCACTGGATCCTCGTCTTCTTGAGGGATACCTATCCCCATTTAATCCATATGAAAGTGCTTTCTGCAATGTCCAAAACGTTGGGTCACCTAAAGTGTACGGATGATGATCCACTGGATAGTCGGTTTGGAAAATACTGTTAATACTTCCAAATGGAAACCAGATGCCGATATCAACAGGATAAGTAAAATTACAGTGCTTTAGAAAATGCACATTATTTCTGTAAGGGATTTCATCCACATCTCCGAAACCTTTTGGAAATTATTATTAAACAACTCTTAAAATTGATATCGTACTAGGAATTCAACGCAAATAAATTCATGATTCGCTCTTAATACCCAATATATCTTCGAGCTGGAAGTAATTCGTAGCAGTATTCCACTCCAGAAACTTTTCCCATCTCAGTCGTTCCTGTAGATTTTCCCTAGTAAACGCTTTATCTTCTTTTGCATCTGCTTTGGCCAGCAGCTCGTCGTCAACAATGAAATGAACAATTTTATGTGAAAACTTTGAGAACCTGTCGTCATATTTTATCCTATCCCAAAACAGAGGCTTTGATTTCGCCAATGGTTTGTGAGGCTTGATGGACTCGATAAGAAAAAAGTGATCAACCACTTCGTCTAATTCATTAAGATGTATTTCCAACGTATCCACATCATAACCAAACTGAAGAAGAATGCCAACTTTTCTCGGATGAGTTCGACGATTACAATTAAGGGGATAGTCTGGAAAAACGAGGGGTGGAGCTTTGCATGACTTGTTGATTGGAGTTAGAGGTGATTTGATAAGAAACGGAATGAGCCCGGTGAGTAAAAAAGTGGAGTACGCTATCACTCTCTCTGACTCTGAACCATTTATCTCTAGAGCCGCTGCGTAATCGGTCCATGGAATCGTTTGCATCAGTGAGGTTAGTGACGGGAATGAGAGATTCTCTTAAAAATACCATTTGTAATTTCATTAAAACTGCACTTACTATTAGATAATCCATATTGCCGTATTAACATAAGATGAAAGTCATTTACTTTGATAAGTTACATTGGTATCGGAACTTCCCAAATATTCTTCGTATGTCGTGCTAAAATACAGTAAACCCAGTACTAGCATGAGCGCTGTACTAGCTACAAAAGTAAATAGCATTTTCTTCGCACAAACGATACCAAGGAGCATAATATGTATCCAGTTCCAGTATCCTTAAAAGATTGGCATTTTTTACTGTAATATGGTCTCTTGGAGGAACACTACCCTAAGATTAAGTACTAAGAAATATATATACAGAAAAGGAAAACCAGTGCAAATCAGTTGGAAAAGACATGATAGAAATACTTAAATGACATCATTTATAACATTCTTCACACATATGGCAAATCACTTTTTAAAATACGGACATCATTAAAATGCATAATTTTGCTATCAAACACCTCATTGTCGCAACGGTGATATCAATCTATAACTTCAAATTCTTACAATTAGCACACTTGAGGACATATCTTGACGTTGTAGTTGCAGCAACTTCTCCGATTTTTATACCTCAATGCGAGTCATTGTAGCATTTGGGGTAACGAGTAGCAGCGGAAACAGACAGATTAGTGACTTGACGTTGTAGTTGCAGCAACTTCTCCGATTTTTATACCTCAATGCGAGTCATTGTAGCATTTGGGGTAACGAGTAGCAGCGGAAACAGACAGATTAGTTGTTTTCTGGATTTCAAGATTTAGGTAGATGTGGTTATCAATATCGTTATCTACTTTGAGTATTATGTTACAGTGAATGTGGAGTTGTTTTGATTCCTTCGGGACATGTTGATCGTATTTTAATGCGGATATCAACACTTAACGGTTACCCGATACCGCGATACCTGACAGCTAATTCAAGTTAGTTGGTGCTGAATCTAACAGGTTTACTCTCTCACTACCCGAATGAAAATTTAATCGGGGTGTTTAGTAAACTTGGAAAACACATCAGGTTTGAGATAAAAACAATACTGTATACAGTATACAAAACAATGATTACCCGTAGATTAGTTATAAGTAATTGATTGAGGCTATATAGACAATAGACAAGATGTATGATACTGGAAATATGCCATACGATTGTTTTTAGGGTGTTTATTTCGTCTTTTCGGCTCGAGAAGCTTTAACCTCATTTTCCACAACAGAATTAATTTTGAGGGGATTACACCATCATAATACAGAATGCAACCTGGAAGTCGACGTATGGTGATGAGTCTTCTGCATAACTACATGCTCCGGACTTCCATTGACCGCGCTTTAATTTCTTCTTTACCCACTAATTTGAAAGTTGGTAACAGTCTTGTTGGTGGAAGAAGTGCAATTTGTTATAGTCATCAACAAGCACGCAACATTTACACCACAATGTCATTTTGTAATGGGCCTGAAACATCTAAACATACGAGTGGAAGGACTTCAGCTAGTGAAGGTTCCCTTCCTCTAGAGCCTCCACTAGATGATGAGTCTGCCTCGAAGCTTAATGAACTTAAGGAAGGTTTACAGACGAAAAATGAGTACTTCGAAAAATACAAAGAGAAGTTGAGCAAGTTGGAAACGTAAGAAAAATATGTGGGAGGGATATATATTGGTGATACATACATTTCTAGCGTTTGGGCATTCTTAATACTGTTGACTGTATATGTATGTCACTATGTCACTTTAGAACTTCACCACGAGAGTTATTGGCAAGGCTAGAACAACTTGATGACTCCAAGAAAGATCATATAAATAGAATGAAAACAGCGGAAAGAGCAGCTAAAAAACCTCAGGTAATTTCAAACTGAATGGTAAGAATTACTTAAAAATGTAATCCTTAATAGGTACTTATCATACCTATTAACATTAGGGTAAGTTACCCACAAAACATTCACCCATGCACATACTCACCCCCGATTCTTTACGTCACAGTGTACATTTCACCCACTATGTGCTTTTTTCATTTTTTTCTCAACATGCAAATCACCCAAAAAAATTGCCTTACCAAATAATATTTAGCGTATTTAAATACTAAGCGAAGACAGACGCATCACAATTTTTGACTGATTTGGGTGAAAATAAAGCTGAGCGAAAATGTACATTGGGTAAATTGAACTGCAGGGCGAAAAGTTCATTGGTAATTTTTTTGGGTAAATTAACCAAACACAAACATGATGCATCGGGTTTTAATAACAATTTTCAGGGTCTAAACGACGTAATGCATATGGACTCACTTCTAAATCTGGATAGAAGTGACATCATTCATGTAGGTAACAAGCTAATTTGACATAATATAATCGATTGGTTATGATGTAAATTGTAGTTTTAATTTACACTGTATGTCACAGCTTTGGCAAGAGTTTCACCGCCACAAAGAAGGCGTAATGGGTGCAGTGATGTCTGGAACAGTGTACGACAAAATGAGTGAGTTGGCGTCCATTCATAAAATGGTAAATCTTAATGAATCTACGAAGTTAGATCAGCAATGATCAAGGATATTACATTTGTAATTAATTTAACTAATGGTACTTTTTACTTTTATAGTTTGTGATGCCTCTGCCAAGGACCGATGGCTATGAATTTTTTCTTATGCAGTTTGAAGAAAACACATTTCACTTCACACCGCTAATTTTGTATCAGAGTCATCAAGAAAGGGCTCCTGTGTCAGTAAAATTAATCAACTACACAGATTTAAAGAGCAGCAAAGATCTAGTACTCCTGCGAGGCGAATATGATCATAAAACAATGGTAAAAAATGAGTTTTTATGGTTTCATTTTTGTTAACTTTCCGAACCCAATGATTAATACGCTTCCGTTTTACGTTACAGAGAGCGGAAGATGCTCATTTCCTTGCTGTACAAACAAATTTCTACTACGGCGAAACAAATGAATCAAGACAGGCTATTTTGGACAAGTTCACAACGAAACCAGATGCATTCAAACATATGGAATTGGTTGATGAATTGAAAAAGATTCAAGAAACACATGCACAGCTTTTTGAATTCGAACCTGTTAGCAAAAAGCCGGAGTAAAATAATTTGCTTATGAAGTAAGTAGTCGTTTCAGTCAATGTTAAGATTCGATTCTACATTAAACTGTAAATTAATTTAAGTTGACTTTCGAGGAAATAAATTAATTCNGTAGTCGTCTCAGTCAATGTTAAGATTCGATTCTACATTAAACTGTAAAATAATTTAAGTTGACTTTCGAGGAAATAAATTAATTCGATTTTGTTGTACAGATTTCGTTCGTTGTTTTGTCATTTGTAGAATTGCTGCATTACATTTATTCCGAAAATAGTTAAAACTCGACATCAAAGCATAAGCGTATTTATCACCTTTGAATTCCAACTTGACAATCGGTTAAGTAACAAAAAAACCGAAAAATTAAAGTTATAAAACTGCAAGTCGAGTGCAAGACTACAAGCTAAACCAGATACATTATAGGTACATTAAGCACCGCGTCATATCATCACTCATCTGAATCGTTTATAAACTTGAAAGTAGCAACGGCTCGGATTTACTTCCTTGCGCCCGAACGGGGGCGAGACTGTAATAGCGCATTCATTGTTGCTGGCAATAATGTCTTCCCGGGTTCGCCCTGTGTCATAGGCTGTCCACAAGCCAAATTTGACCGTAGCTGTTTCGTAACAGACCGAGTTTGGGGAGTGGACGTTAGGATGAGTGTAGATGAAATTGAAAGTCGGGATCCTCCAGCAAAAGCAGCTCTTTGATTACCTGAGGGAACAGATGGCTTACTTCGCACAGATGAGCTGGTAAAAATATAAAATTAGTAGTTTTGCTTATACCACAAAGGATTTTTGAAACTACCAAAAATCAAATACAGCATTTAAATAAAAGACAAAGCTAATGGAAACAAAACATCTTGTTATACTTACTAAGCTGTCTCATTTGCAATCTTTTTACCACTTGGATTTGGTACTCTACGATCTCCAGAAGAGCTTCTTTCATTGATTGATCGTGTTAACTTTTTTATTGCTCCTCCTGCTACTCCAAGAATCGCACAGCCCCCTGCGGTGGAGGATGATACGGATTTCTTCACACTTGCCGAAGCTTTTTTAGATGTTGCTCCCGCATTCGAAGATTTTGCCTTTGGAACCATGAGGTGACTTTGGCTACTACCAGAAGCAAGAGATTCACTTTTGCGGAGAATTACTAGGGGTTTTCTACCTCGGCGCTTGGTACATCCTTTCTGGTCAGTGGTATTCACTAGCAGTTCATTTGGTGACTCCGTTTCCATTTTGGAATACCCTTCCTCCATTGACAAAAATAGTTGTATGCAGTTTTTCCAATGAATATCAACTGCACAACAGGGGCATTTACCTAGCAAACTATAAGAAAGAAAGATGTCAAATGTGAAATAACATTCACATCACAAGTTCGTCGGAGTTTTGATCCCACATCATATCGCACATCATCATGATAGATATTAATTATTACAATAAACACATTTTCATCAAATTATAATTTTTTCCAGTCACCAGTTGAGTATCCAATACAAATTAAATATTTGATATTTACCTTCGGTTTGAATCCTTGTCATATTTTTCATCAGTAGTTACGTTCCGACGGTCTTTTTTCATCCAGTCAGTTATACAATGTCCATGAAACACATGCCCACAAGGGGCAGCATGGATTGCTAATCCCTCTTCAGCACCAAGTTGCTCGGAACAAAATAGGCATACATACTCGATCCGCTTACAAATTGACATTTTGAAAAAGTCTTGTTTTTTAATATAACGTAACAGTGTCACAGACAACACACAATTTTGACCACAACAGCCGAATTTCGCCAATCATGTGTAAATAGCCTTAACACAATTGACGATCGAGAGTCAAGGGGCGTTAAAATTATTATTTCAAGTTATTTTAAAAGCGTTTAAATTTAATTCAATTTCAAAGAAAGCTAGGGTCTGGCAGGAATGAATTTATTCCTTGTTCCGAATCGATCCTTTCACACTCCCATACAAAATACAAATACTATAGATGAACTAAAAGACTAAAGACTTTACAGCCAAAGCCAAGGATGAACCAACGAAGCTATCTGATATTTGTGTATTTATTTATTTTTTTATTTACTTACAAATGCAGCCACAGACGACCGACCGACTTGATTCTCAATTCTCTCTCAATCTCAATTCTCAATATCCTCCTAACCTGCGTTTCCTTGTGTTAAAATATCCGTTTACTATCTATCTATGTATCTTGGTATTCATAGTTTTCGTATACACTATTAAACACACGAAATTGACAACTGACAACTCTCATAAAGTTATCTTATACGGTCACTTTTCGTCTAGGTGCACACACATACTTTAATTTAAACAAACAAAGAGACCCATTACGCGGGCCTGATAAATTTGTCACTAGTTTAATAGACCATTTGTACTCGCGCACGAAGACAAAGGTCAATCCATAACGACCCTCATGCATAAATTATACTTTCCAGGAAAGATTACCGTTTTAATCGGCTTGCTTCTACGATAAAAATACACGATAATTCTATTTAACATATCGTCCTTTCCCTTCATAAATCTATGTCAGTCATACAATTATCCAAATATCCTTCTTGGTTTTTGACTCGGATACTTTTTCACAGTCACTAGCAGTGACTCACTTCTAAGTTCTAAACTTCTAACTTTACAGAACGTAGAACAGCAAACCTACCGTGAAAAGTGACTTGCCATCTCACCAACTGATAGGTAGTTTTTGAAGTCATTTTTCTTCTTGCTTGCAATTTGCATTTAAATGAACCATGTACATGCTTCTTACTACACTTTTATATGTAGGTATGCATGCATTCAAGTAAAATGCATTTGTTTCGTTTTTATTATACTAAATATTTCTTTTAAGAGAAAATTCTGGCGTCTTTAGAGGTTAACATTTATTTCTAAGCTCAAGATTTCCACCAGAGAAGTACCCCTGGTCATTTTCAAGAGCAAAACAAGAGTGAACGAAAATTAAAATTATTAATATTTCTTTAATAGTATATGTCATATATTGATAGCGAACGTCGGGCGCATAATGTTATTAATGTGAAGCCTATTTGTCACCACAAATATTATTGTTCCAAATAATTCCCTGTTTATCTGTATCAGTATTCAGTATCACTAAGAAGCAGAAGAACGGTATTGCAAATTGCAATGCTACCGATGATGATAATGATGTTCAATGTATGGGAAAAAGATGTTAGGGACAAAATATCCTTGATTCTTTGGTACAAATCAACTTATACTGATCGTTTACTGACTTGTGTGACTTAAGAATTATTGACGTGTTTAGAATTTCCATACCTAATTTTGGGTGTATCATAACTACTCAAAAAATTCCATCGCGTTAAATGGGTAATGGGTAGTCTAGTCACTAGTCACATTTAGTTAAGTTCAAGTTATTAGTTCCGTTAATTACAATTACTGCTCAAGGAATATTTGGAACTGAATGGGTTATCGGCGTTCATCATTCATCATTCATCATTCAGTCTTTTAAATAGAGCTTAGAATATCTTATAAGTTATTTTCGAGCTTAGAATTTCTAATATCTCGGAAACAGGAATTCTAAATAGGTATAACCTCTCTTTCTGTATAATATGTGTGTGTGTACCTTGAAATTGTTCTTATATTTTTTTTTAAAACTACTAAATCATCTGACCTCTAATTTTACAATAATAGGTTTGTGGCTTGGGCAGTTGCAAACATGGCGGATTTTGTGGCGTCAGAGTCTGAGATAAGAATTTTAACCAACGAAGTTGCCAAATTTGGTCTTACATCCGCACCTAAAGAAACGACTTCATCATATTTTTCCTTCCCTAACAAAAGTGGTCATGCAGTTCATTCTTTCCCTTCACAGCCAACGTTAAATCCAGCACGACATCTGCAGAGAAACACTCCTCAAGGTAATATTAGCCTTTTTGAGGCATCAAAAGAATCCGAATTTAGAAAAAGGTTTGCTTACAAGAAACCTCTCCTAATGAAAAATACTCCTTCTCCTCGGACTACTGAGCATACTCCAAACTTTCCGTCAACCCCTGTTGGAGGTTTACGACTGAAACCTGGAGAATCTACCAAACTTGTTGAGAATGTTCTTAACTCTCCAGGAAATGCCGATAAAACAGACTGTCATCAGCAATCCCAGCCTCGCTCGCAGCAAACACCTTCTATAACCAAACGGGGTCGCTTACCTGAGAATTTTACGACGTTTGATTTCGTGAACTTAGTACTGGACGAGAAAACATCTAGATGGGATATCGAACGTGACGAAAAAAACAACAAACTTTACATTACTTACTTTAAAGTACCAGGGAACCGCAGCTATACAAAATGAAACAGAAGAAAATACTTTATAATGAATTTTAAAAGAGAAATATGGACAAGGATTTATGAGTTATATAACATCGGAATTAACAGTGAAATATATGGCAAGCATGTTCATGCATGTTCGTCGCTTTATTTTAAAATATGTGCGTTGTCAGCAAGCAAAACGCTGGGATTAATGTAAAATCTAGGGCTTATTCCGATTTAAGTTTTATAACCACTATATGAAAGTATTAAAGTATTACTTTGAATTATATTGACATAACTAATTGTCACAGTCATTAATTCGTTCTTACATTTCTTACTATTACTATTATATAATAAATTCTTGTAGATAAA
>JAHZNA010002678.1:0-35323 GCA_027743935.1 Sinodicranocentrus sp. ZH6
GAGATTCATGCCAACGACAGGTTCTCCGTTTTCCGAAACAACACTCTCAGAAAGAACTACTACACAAGTAGCAACGGAGAGAGCTACCCGGTTCCCAGAATCCCCAACACCTCTCCCGGGCAGAACCGAAACTGCATTTGAAACTACACGTTTCACTGAAACCTCAACACCTCTCTCGTCCGACATAATTACCAAAGAACCCAGAAAGGAAGAAATCATGGCTGATCGAACAACTGAACGATTTATGCCAACAACTGGTTCTCCATTTTCCGAAACCACTCTTCCAGGTAGAACCACACCCCAAGTTACAACGGAGAGAGCTACCCGGTTCCCAGGATCCACTACGTCTCCCCCTAGCAGAACCGAAACTGCATTTGAAAGTACACTTGAGATACAGACCTCCACAACTTTCTCATCAGACATGACTACTAGAGAATATAGAATGGAGGAGGTTGTAACTTCAGGAACAACCATTCAGCCACTTCGGCCAGGGATGGTGACCAATTTAACGAGAATTGGATCTAGAACTACTCCGTTTCCCATTTCTGAGGAGGATGCAACTGAAAGCACGACTTTGGGAAAGCTGTTTGAAGATTCAGGAGCAGATAATACAACCACTGAATTTCCTGTAACGACATTAGCTAGTGTAACTGATAAAAGAGAACGCACTTCCAAACACGGTCCATTTTTTGGTGACAACAATTCTACTGTTGAGACTACCACGCCTATTTCTTATGAAGGCATGACTGAAGTGACCGACCACATTTCAGTAGGGATAATATCTAACCTTAGCGCGACGACTTTCTCTCCAATTCGTAGAAATGACTCTGTTGACACCAAATTACGAATCCTTTCTCGGTTTAATGACGTGTGCGATACTGACGATGATTGCAGCTCATATGAAGGTTGCATTGAGCAATTTTGCGTAGACCTTTGTAGTTTATTTCAACCATGTGGAAAATGTTACGGTAAAGATCATAAGGCCTGGTGTTCATGCCCGCATGAGGTTTCTGGTCCATACGTTCTTTGCTCTGGGCAGGTTGCTGAAGGTAAATTCGTATCACTCAAATATCATAATGGAAAAGGAAGCTAGCATGCCCTATATGTCCGTTGCTGAATGAAATTATCTTTAATGCTCCGCTGGTGTCTTTGCATGTCGCAATTCCCAACCCAAAAGTCCGGGTTGGTATGCTAGTTTTACGGCCAGAATGCAAGATTGGCTCGAGTGTGCAATTTTTTAACTTACCCTTACGTGTTCTTAGCCATTTAATTAGGATTAGATACTAGTTACAGAGGGCCTTAGATGGTCCGCAAGTGTGTCATTGCAAGTGGACAACACGTATCAGACTAATATCAAAGTGAATGCTAAAGAGTTGAAGTTCATGTGCTAGATGGAATGTCAGCAAATATATCATTGCATTTTTATGTACAACTGGAGAATGCGGATTAAATTAACAACATATATTTCCAATGCTTCTGTTCTGTGTGTGCTACTCTGATCACTGGAATCAAACTTCCATGAGTGATCCACCCGTATAGAATTAACGGCATGGTAAACATGAAAATGACTGCTGATACACAAACAATTAACAATCTGTAATGAGTTGAAGCTGTGTGGTGAAATTAACGTCAGACATACTGCTTCCGCAAATAATAACCATGTTGGCTTAACGTTTGTGTGTTGTAATAACAAACTTTGTACAATTTTTGTAAATGCATGGAAAAGGTTGATTTGAAAAAGTGTCAATCGATGTACAATATATAACCTAAAGCCATTGGCTCCACGATGCATAGCGTACTCAGTAAATTTGGGAATGTGTGATATGATAAGCGTATATAAACTAACAAAACATTCTGGGCTACGATTGTTATTAATTTATATAAATATTTTGAGAATGTGCTAAACTCGCTTGAACCTAAACCTTGATTCAAATAATAGCATGAATAGATAACCCTAACACTTTCCTTTGTACCTTCATCCGATAAAGCTAACATGAATGTGTACTTGATTTAATAGGTGAATGTCAGAGCAATGCTGAGTGCCCAAGAAATATGGCTTGTATAAAGGGCCGTTGTGGTGACCCTTGTCAGATCAATAGTCCTTGCAATGATGGATTGAAATGCAGTGTGGTTGATCATACCCTCACTTGTACGGGAGGTAAGTCTTTAAAAATTGTTATTTAAAACTGAACCAAAATACGGGAAAAGAGTAAAAAGCGGCAGAATCCAGCTGCAAAATTTCACAATGATTTAATGTAATTTTTGTTTTACTTTCAGATTCGAAAAATAATGTATGCGATCCCACAAAACAATCTTGTTCAAATGGAGGTAAGTGTCAAAAAGTTCAGGTTGTCTTGTACTAACCCTGTTCATTAAATAGCTTTTAGCCGAACAGGCGAGTATAAAGCTTATTATAACAAAATTTGTTATAAAAGGTTTTATTCCTCCTCTCACCACCTTTTAATTAAGTAATTAATAAGTTAATCAAGATTAACCCTAAAGGTAAAGGTAAAACACGAGGAATGTGATTGGATCAGAGAGGTTGAACATTGTTCAGCTCTGATAACAAGGTAACCCACGGTAACAAAATTGGAATGAGTGTGAGTGTGCATAATTATTTAAAAAGTATGAGTGTAAGTTATTTTGATAATTGATAATTGGGAAAGTATGGAAACTCTCTTCGTGGAAAAAAATATTATTAACGACTTAAATTTTTAAAAAAACAAACAATCTCGAAACAAACAAAATTACTGCTACTCTCTGTGGAACTCATCAATTTTTTACGCCGTCTCCGGATGAAACTACTAATAACAACTGAGCGTGGAGTGGGACAGCCGATTAATTTTTCACCGGAATTTCACTTCTCTACACTCACTAACCCATCACAACAACAGGTTAATCACAATTACATTTTACACAAAAACAGCATAATTTCTCCCGCATTTATGATAATTAATGATTATTATGATGATATATCCCTGTGTGTTTATTTATTGACTAAAATTTATTTGTCCTTTTGAAACAACCCATACATTCTCCAAACAGACTATATATATATATATGATAAAATTTATCTTTTTAATGTGTCTTCCTTCCAAACTGTACTTTCATAATTAACCTCTATACAGCGCAGCACAAACGCAGCATGCGTGATAATCATAAGCTTTTAGGATATAGCCTGCTGACATGAAAATGTGCGTGTTTTAATGCATTGTGAATTAATAGCGATTTAACTAAAGCACGAGACCCAGTCTAGCAAACTCTAACCGCACAATTATTACTCTAGTTGAAAAGTTGGGAAAGCCCGTGATAACTCAAAATACACGAAATAATGAAAAACACAACGCATGCTTAGTGATAATGCTTGAACAATTAGTGGATCAATGAATTTCGAAAAATTTCGTGTTTTTCCATGTACGCATGCTAAGAAAATATAGCTTGACACACATTTAATTTTACAGAACCATTTTAACTACCAAAGCAAGTAATTTAATATTTATTATTAACATATTCAAGAATGAACTATTGAACAAACATATTATAAAGTATTTAGAGCCTATATAACTATAATTGATAATTAGTTGTAAAAAACTAACCAGCTCGTGATGAAAATGAAAATGAAGTTAAAGTTTTTTTATTAACACTGCATTGCATGAATGTTGTAGTAATTGTTTGCAAGTCGAAATCATTTCTTTTTGCTAGCTCTTTTGTCTTGGAAGTTGTCGATTATTGTCTTTGTGAAAGAATGTTTTCCAATAGCATGAAGTCCTTGTTTGAGCGATGTACAAGGAACTGGGCTTTGTTCGAAAACTTGTAAAAATATAGTTTTTTTTAAATACTTGATATGTGCCAAGCTGTGATTTTAGAGTTTACTTTTTCGCCGTTTGGCTTTAATTGTGAAATTATTTTTGTAAAATTCCTTTCCTTGTTTTGACTTTCCAAACTTTTTTTGTCTTTTTTATCCATCGACTTGATGTGACTTTTACTTTGATAACTGGGAATGCTGACTTATTGATGATGCTAATATAGTGGGTTTTGCTCATTTGAACTAAAAGGTTGTCGGAACGACAATGGGTGTTCTTTGGACCAGGCTTGCCATGGAGGAATCTGTATTAATCCTTGTAATAGTCAACCATGTGGAACTAATGCGATTTGTCAAACTTATAATCATCGTGCTGTTTGCCGTTGCGTGGATGGATATGTTGGTGAACCGTCGAGAAACTGTGACCGTCCTCCAACACCAGGTGTTTGCCAGTACAATGAAGATTGCCCACCGAACAAATTCTGTGATAGACTTAATCGTGTTTGTCTTTCTCCATGCATGTCTGATACATGTGGAAGGAATGCTGAGTGCGTGGTTGAAAATCGAGAGGCTCGTTGTAATTGCTTTGATGGATTTCAAGGAAACTCGTACCATGCGTGTGATAGACGTGGGTGCAAAAAATTTCTTACATTTACTAAATTGTTACTTGTAAATAATTATTGATTTGTGTTTTTTTTATTAACAGCTATGCCTGGATGTAGAAGCGATTCGGATTGTCCATCTCATCTTGCTTGTTTGCAGCGCAAGTGCGTAAGTCCTTGCAACTGTGGAACGAATGCAATTTGTGAAGCAGAAAATCATCGTGCTCTCTGCAAATGTCCTCTTGGGTTTTACGGTGATGCTGGTAGAAAGTGTGAACGTAAGTTATACAAATCTGTGCAAGGGTTTACTTCTTTGTAAATGGAGCTGGAACAATTAATCATGCAAGATTTTTTATATGTAGAAAAAACGGATCCATGCAACCCATCCCCGTGCGGCAAAGGTGCAAAATGTGAATCTACGACTAGAGGAGCTGTGTGCTCTTGTCCACGAAAAACGACAGGAAATCCATTTTTGGAATGCTGTAAGTTTCTTCCAGGTTTTGTGTGCATAATTTACAGTGGGCATGTTGTTTCCAATGAGTTAATATTTAAAATATCTGTCATAGACCCAGAAGGTCCATCTTGCGAGGGTACAAACTGTGGACCGAATGCGGGATGTCAAATTGTGCAAAAGCAACCTATTTGTTACTGTCTACCTGGTTTTACTGGAACACCACCAAACTGCAGGCGAGCAGCCGATGCATGTGCTATATCTGCCTGTGGCCCTAACACTCTTTGTCAAGTTGAGCATAGTAATGTTGTCCGATGCACTTGCCAAGAGGGATTCGTTGAAAGTCCGAATACCCTTCAGGGCTGCGTTCAGAAACAAAATCCTTGTGAACCGAATCCCTGCGGTCATGGAGCTGTTTGTGATACTACGAGAAATCCACCCTGCTATTGCCCTGGTGGACTTTATGGAAATCCCTATTCTAACTGTACTGCTGCAGGGGTACAACTTTGTAGGCCTGGCCCTTGTGGACCTAACGCAGACTGCTATACTCAAAATGGTCGCGAAATTTGTAAATGTAAATATGGTTTCGAAGGAAGTCCGTACGATGCTTGTCATCCAGTTATTGATCCCTGCGTTCCATGTAAGTTTACTTTTAAAATGATAGTTGTACAACGAATTCAATAATAACTACTATTCAATGATTTTAACAAATATTTTATTCAAATTTAGCTCCTTGCGGCCCTAACACAGACTGTCGCAATCACAACGGGCGAGCTGTTTGTACCTGCAAGCGCGGATATAAAGGTCACCCCATCAGTCACCAAGGCTGTCAACCAGACTGTGTCAAAAACGATGACTGTCCAGATTCTAAGGCTTGTATCAACTATCAATGCGTGGATCCATGTCCTTGTAAGTGAAAACACTTTTGCGTTTACCTCCTAATTGATTTTGTGTCGCCCGGACGACTCTCATTATTATTATTTTTCCTGATATCAATCCAGCCGCGTGTGGTGTTGATGCTGAATGTAAACCTCAAAACCATCGTCCAGTCTGCTACTGTCCATATGGCTTGGAAGGAAATCCTTACATTCGTTGTATTCCTAATAGTAAGTCAACTGATTTGTTCATGTTAGCCAATGTAAATTTGAATTGAGTCCTTGGCTAAAATAAAATTTAATTGGAAATTATAGGGAAACCAGAACCCGCAAAACAAGATCCGTGTAGCCCATCTCCCTGTGGACCAAATGCCGTTTGTAAGATTTACGGTGCAAGGCCTGTTTGCTCTTGCATTCAAGGTTACCACGGAGATCCTTTGATAGGATGTAAACCGGAATGTGTTACAAATATTGACTGCCCAAGCGACAAAGAATGCAGAAACTTAAAATGCGTCGACCCATGTCCTAACATGTGTGGAATCAATGCCTACTGCACTCCAGTTGACCATAGGTCTGTGTGCCAATGCAATAAATATCATATTGGAGATCCGTACACGGAATGTTTGAAAGGTAATTATTTTTCAAGGTCAGGACTGTGGTGTGGCAATACTTGAGAATAATTAAATTCATCAATATGTGTATTTCATTCTAGCAACCTATCCACCACCTAAACCTGTGCCATCAAATCCTTGCGAGCCCTCCCCTTGTGGTCCAAACTCAGAATGTAGAACAAGAAATGGCGAAGCAATTTGTTCTTGTTCTCCGGGCTACTTTGGAAATCCATGCAGACCAGAATGTATGAGCGACTCGGAATGTCCATCTAACAAAGCTTGTATATCATTCAAGTGTGCCGATCCATGTAATGGCGTTTGCGGACTTAATGCTCTTTGTAATGTTGTACAACATCGACCGGTTTGTAGTTGCCCGCCATCCCGATACGGCGATCCATTTGTTTCATGCGAAATAAAGCAGGGTAAATACCACATCTAGAGTGTAGCAGTCTCTGTCTGAAAACGAACTAATTGAATGGCTAATTAAATAACTAAATTTTCTTCTGCTGTTTTTACAGTTACCAAGCCACCCGCACCCTTACGTCCATGCAATCCATACCCATGCGGTGATAACACGATTTGTGAAGAAAAGGGGAGAGTGGCTGTATGTAAATGCAAAACGAATTACTTTGGCAACCCAGGCATTGGCTGTCGACCCGAATGTGTGCTCAATGCAGACTGTCCAACCGATAAGGCTTGTGCTGATTACCGATGTAGAGATCCATGTCCGGGTACATGCGGTGTTAACGCTTTCTGCAGGACTCATAATCACGCCCCAACTTGCAAATGTATTGAAGGATTCGAAGGAAATCCATTTTCCCTGTGCACCAAATATGGTTTGTTGCTAAACTTCATTCAAGTTTTTACGCGACTTTTTTACGCTTATACAAATATTATAAAGATTATATTTGAAAACAGTCCCACCAGAACCAACGGATCCCTGTCAACCAAACCCATGTGGACCATACAGCGAATGTCGTACATTGTATGACCGTGCTCTCTGCTCATGTAATCAAGGTTATGTTGGCTCACCACCTAACTGCAGACCCGAGTGTGTTGTTGACTCCGACTGTCCTATCGATAAGGCTTGTCGCCAACAAAAGTGTGTCGACCCTTGCCCAGGCGCCTGCGGACAAAATGCTCAATGTAGTGTCCGTTACCATTCTGCTGTCTGCACTTGCCTACCTGGATTCAGAGGAAATCCTTCAGCTTTCTGTTCTAGAATTCCTGATGGTAGGAAACATATTTACATTTAAGATAATCTTACCATTTTATTCTTGCATTCTTCATTTATAGTACTCTAATAATAATGCCTTTTATTCATTTCCAGAACCCATTCAAATCAGAGATCCATGTAATCCATCCCCATGCGGATCAAATGCCGAGTGCAAAACTCAAGGCAGACGAGCAGTATGCTCTTGCTTACCTGGTTACTTTGGATCACCTCCATACTGCAAACCTGAGTGTACTGTTAGCGCAGAATGCTCCGTGTCTAGAGCTTGCATCAAGTACAAATGCTCGGATCCTTGTAACCCATGTGAGTTTTCTTTTTTTTTCAAAAAATTCTGACCACCCACACAATATAGCAGCTTTTAATGGGAATTTAATATTTTTCAGCTCCTTGTGGAACGGATGCCCAATGTCAAGTGATTGACCATATTCCTGTTTGTTCTTGTCCGAGACCAGGCTATGAAGGAGATCCACTCGTTAGATGTCACAAAGTGATCGGTAAGGAAAAAATTACACCCCATTGTTATGCATGAAGTAACCAATTTTTAAAAGGTCATCAAATAATTAGTTTTTGTTTATCAAAACAGCTCAACCCATCAAGGTGGATCCGTGCTCGCAAACCTCATGTGGTTTGAATGCGGAATGTCGTGTTGTAAATGAGCGTGCAGTTTGCAAATGTATTTATCCGAACGAGGGAGACCCATACGTTGCTTGCAGAACGGAATGTCTCCGACATGCGGACTGTCCATCCAATAAAGCCTGTAGCAACCATAAGTGCATTGATCCATGCAACTCTCTTTGTGGTATTCATGCAGTTTGTACTGTGTACAACCACATTCCAGCTTGTTCATGTATGTTTAAATTTGAAAAATTGAACATCTCTGAATTTAAAGTATTAATTGCTTAATTATTATGTATTTTAACATTGCACAGGTGCCCCAGGCTACACGGGAGATCCATTCCGTTATTGTAATCCCGAAGAAAAACGTAAGCTGAGCTCACTGAATTATTGAGACGAATAGAACGCTGGGAAGAGATTTCCATTGAATATTTTTTTTCGCAGACGCGCCACAAGCTCCCAAGGACCCTTGCCAACCTTCTCCATGTGGTTTATACAGCCAGTGTAAAAACGAAAATGGATATGCAGTATGCTCATGTCTTGCTAATTACTTTGGAAGTCCACCAAACTGTAGACCTGAATGTAATCTCAATTCGGACTGTCCACACGATAAGAGTTGCACAAACCAAAAATGCGTTGATCCCTGTTTGGCTGAACCATGTGCAAGGAACGCGATTTGCAAGGTGCGCCATCACTCCCCTATTTGTAGTTGTCCACCAAACTTCAGCGGCAATCCGTTTCTATTCTGTGAAGAAATCCGAAGAGAGGGTAACAGCTAAAAAAAATTCCATCCGAAATGACTTTTTCTCATATAAAACGATTTTATAATGCAATTTAATACAAATATATAGAATACCATGAGCTTCCAACGCCAGCTCCAAACCCTTGCCAACCATGTAAGTTTTTGTTTTGACGAAATTTAAACTCCAAATTTTAAACCTAATGAAACTAAAATGAAACTAGTATAACATTTCATATTAAATACTATGATTGGAATTTTAGCCCCGTGCGGACCATTCTCCGAGTGTCGAGCTGTGGGCGATCAGGCAGTTTGTTCCTGTCTCTCAAACTATATTGGTAGTCCACCTAACTGCAGACCAGAATGTGTCATTCACGCCGACTGTGCTCATGAAAAGGCATGTATACGTGAGAAATGTGCAGACCCATGTCTTGGTAAGACTCTTCAATCAAATATGAGGACATGGAATACTTATATAATGAGGTCATTTGTTAAAATTAAATTTTGATTGACTTAGGTGCATGTGGATTCAACGCTCAATGTAAGGTTATCAATCATGGACCAATTTGTTTCTGCGAACCGGGCTATGAAGGCGATCCCTTTTCTAGCTGTAGGAAGAGAGGTAACGTGAATGAAAACATTTGTCAGTATGAATTTTGACAGCACTTTATATTTATTCGTTTGACATCAATTGACTTTATTTTTCATACAGTTATCGTCGTCGTGCCTCAAGATCCATGCCATCCATCTCCTTGCGGGTCAAACGCAAGATGCACTGAAAACAATGGAGTTGGCTCATGCTCCTGCCTTCCTGAATACTTTGGCGATCCGTACGTCGCTTGTAAGCCTGAATGTGTTCTTAACAGTGACTGCGCTTCAGCGCAAGCTTGCGTCTATCAAAAGTGCGTTGACCCATGCGCCACAGGTGCTGCTTGTGGAATTCACGCAGAGTGCTCTGTACACAATCACGTCATCACTTGTACATGCCCCGAGGGCTACACTGGTCAACCATTTTCTGCCTGCTATCTTACTCCAACAATCCCGCAACCAACTGCTGCTCCTCGAGATCCTTGCAATCCATCCCCTTGCGGTGTGAATGGTCAATGTAGAGAGCAAGACGGCATACCTATTTGCTCTTGCAAAGCAGACTATTTTGGAACTCCTCCAAACTGCAATCCAGAATGCGTCATCAGCTCTGAGTGTCCTTTGGACAAAGCTTGCGTTAATATGAGATGCATCGATCCGTGCCTAAACGGTCCTTGTGCCTCCAACGCTCTTTGTAGAGTTCTCAATCATTCACCGATTTGCTCATGTAAAACTGGTTTCCAAGGTGATCCATTCTCTTCCTGTCAACCCATCCCTGTGGTAACTGAGAAACCCAGGAATCCTTGCTCACCAAATCCATGCGGACCATTCTCTGAATGCAAAACCGTAAACGACCATGCAGCCTGCTCATGTTTACCAAATTACGTTGGTTCTCCTCCAAACTGCAAACCAGAGTGCTTTATCGATGCAGACTGTCCCACCGACAAGGCTTNTCCTCCAAACTGCAAACCAGAGTGCTTTATCGATGCAGACTGTCCCACCGACAAGGCTTTTATTAGTCAGAGATGCTCCGATCCTTGTCCAGGCACTTGTGGCTTTAATGCGGAGTGTCGAGTGGTAGTGCACAAATCTCAATGCTACTGCATTGTAGGTTACACCGGTGATCCATTCCAGTCTTGTCAGCCTATACCTCATCCTCCAAGTAAGTATTCGTTTTCATACTTACAGATTATTACTTCAACAAAACTTTGCATGTTTATAAGATTTCATGAATTAATTTTTGCAAACTTTATTGAAAATTCTTACAGTTGCAATCGAAGAAATACGAACTGCTTGTCAACCAAATCCTTGTGGAGCCAATGCAGAATGTATAGAAAAGAATGGTGCTGGCGCTTGTGTTTGCCTTCCGGAATACCACGGAGATCCATACAGTGGTTGCCGGCCGGAATGTGTGACAAACCCTGACTGTCCAAATAATAAAGCTTGCATGCGCAATAAATGTGGAGATCCATGTCCCGGAGTTTGCGGTTATAATGCTCAGTGTAGGGTTTACAATCACGTACCAGTGTGCTCATGTGATGATACCTTCGAAGGAAATCCATTCCAGGGATGCCATCAGCGCCATCGCGTTCCCGAACGTGAGCCTGATCGTGATCCCTGCCAACCCTCACCCTGTGGTCCATACAGTCAATGTAGAAATCAAAACAATCTTGCAGTGTGTTCTTGTAAAGAAGGCTACATCGGGAGTCCACCAAACTGTCGACCTGAATGTGTATCCAGCTCTGAGTGTCCTTTGGACAAGGCCTGCGTTAATCAAAAGTGCGTTAATCCATGTCTACAAAATGGACCTTGTGCACCAACTGCTGTTTGCAAAGTTAACAATCACTCTCCGATTTGCACCTGTCCCCAAGGTTACACTGGAGACCCGTTTTCTAGCTGTGTTCAAAGAGTACAGCAAATTGTTGAACCGAGTGATCCATGCAGCCCATGTAAGTTTGGTGAAATAAATCTTGAAAGAAATATACTTGATTGAGGATTGTTGTATTATAATCTAAATTTACCTTGCAATTTGTTTTAGCGCCCTGTGGTCCATATGCGGAGTGCAAGCGGATCAATGACCAAGCTGCATGTTCTTGCTTGTCTGGTTATATTGGCCGTCCACCGAATTGCAGACCTGAGTGTACGATTGATGCAGACTGTCCAAGTGATAAGGCATGTTCCAATGAAAAGTGTGTGGATCCCTGTCCAGGTGCTTGCGGCTCCAATACAAATTGTCGCGTAGTTCTTCATCGACCACAGTGTCATTGTATACAAGGCTACGAAGGTGATCCGTATGTTGCTTGCTTCTTGAAACCTGAACCACCCCGAGGTAAATACTTATTTGTGTTATTCAAAACGTAAATGTAAATAAAAACCATTTACCAATTTGACATGGACTTTCAATATTCACAGCTTTGCCTGCCCAAGAACGATTGGATCCTTGCAACCCATCACCATGCGGTGCTAACGCAGAATGTAGAGTAAGGAACGGTGCAGGTGCTTGTATATGCTACCCAGAATATTTCGGAGATCCCTATGTGGAATGTCGACCCGAGTGTGTACTTAACGCTGACTGTCCCAACGATAAAGCATGCATTCAAACCAAATGCAAAGATCCTTGTCCAGGAGTCTGCGGTCCAAATGCGGAATGTCATGTTTATAATCATCACCCTACTTGCCAGTGTCTTTCTGGTTACTCAGGACAACCACTGCAAGGATGTCAGCTTATTCGTAAGTGAAATATTTTTTTATTTTATCATCAAAAATAGCTAACTTTCAGGGTAGATTGAACGAAAGCTCGAGATATAAATAAGCACCAACCTATTATAGCCCAAAAATGCCTGATTTAGCTAGTTGTTTATGCATCAAGATTCAAGAAATTCTTTAATCATTCTTATTATAAATTTCCATTTTCAGGTATTGAACCACCAAGACCAACCCAGCCTGCTGACCCTTGCCACCCATCCCCTTGCGGATCGTACAGTCAGTGCAGAAACAATAATGGAATAGCCCTTTGTTCTTGTCTTGCCAACTACGTAGGCCATCCTCCATCATGCAGACCGGAATGTGTAACCAGTTCAGAATGTTCTCTTGATAAGGCTTGTGTCAGCATGCGCTGTATCAATCCTTGTGAACAAGCACCTTGTGCTCCCAGTGCACAATGCCGCGTCGTTAACCATAGTCCTCTATGCAGCTGCCCACAAGGCTACAGAGGTGACCCATTCGCAGGATGTCACCAAGAGCCAAAACAACTTGAACAAGTTCGAGATCCATGCGATCCATCTCCCTGTGGACCCAATAGTGAATGTCGCGTTATCAATGGACAAGCTGCCTGCTCTTGTAAACCAAACTATCAAGGACGGCCACCAAATTGTCGACCTGAATGCACTATCAATCAGGATTGTCCTTCAGACAAAGCATGTATGCAGAACAGATGCGAAAACCCGTGTCGGGGAGCTTGTGGGTATAATGCTGAATGCAAAGTGTGGAACCATCAGGCGCAATGCTACTGTCTTACTGGCTACACTGGAGATCCTTTCAATGGCTGTAACTTGATTCCAGAACCAGAACCAGAACGAGTGCAAGATATACTGACCCCATGTAATCCATCTCCATGTGGCGCTAACGCTCTTTGTTCAGAAAGGAACGGAGCTGGTTCTTGCACTTGTTCTGATGAGTATTTTGGAGACCCTTACACAGGATGTCGACCAGAATGTGTTAACAACCAAGACTGTCCTACAAATAAGGCATGCGTTCGAAATAAGTGTGTTGATCCTTGCCCTGGAGTTTGTGGTTACAATGCTCAGTGCTCAGTTCAACAGCACGTTCCAACCTGTACTTGTAACCATGGCTTTGTCGGAGATCCATTCCAAGGATGTCGTGAAATGGGTACTAAAATAAATTTACCATTTCTTGATTGGTACTGATGAATGAATATTTGCAGAATTTAGAAAGGAAAATTTATCCATGTTTTTTTTATTATTATTATTATAGAACGTGCACCACCTCAGCGACCAGTTCGCACTAATCCATGTCATCCATCTCCCTGCGGACCAAATAGCCACTGTAAAGAAATCAATGACGTTGCTGTGTGCTCATGTCAAGTTGGTTACATTGGAAGCCCACCTCAATGCCGGCCAGAATGCGTGACTAGCTCAGAATGTCCTCTTGACAAAGCCTGCCTCCGCCAGAAATGTGAAGATCCTTGTTTGAATGGTCCCTGTGCTCCAACAGCTCTTTGTCGTGTTCATAATCACAGTCCTCTGTGCTCATGCCCACAAGAGTACACTGGAAATCCATTCAGTGGATGCACCAAGGTTCTGAAGATTGAAGGTCCGCCACCAGACCCATGTCAACCGTCACCTTGCGGACCATATTCAGTCTGCAAAGTTGTTAACGGACAAGGTGCTTGCTCCTGTCAACCAGGCTATATCGGAAGTCCGCCTTCATGCAGGCCTGAATGCGTTATCACTCCTGACTGTCCATCAGACAAAGCTTGTATGCGGGAAAAATGTGAAGATCCTTGTCCTGGAGCTTGCGGCTACAATGCTGATTGCCGAGTGAACAACCACAATCCACAGTGTCATTGTAGACCAGGCTATACAGGTGACCCATTCACCGGCTGTACACCTATCCCTCCTCCTACACAACCGCCTCGTATTGAAGAGAAACTTGATCCATGTAACCCATCACCATGTGGAGCGAATGCTGTATGCAAAGAACGTAATGGCGCAGGTGCTTGTCAATGTCTTCCAGAATACTTTGGTGATCCATACACAGGTTGCAGACCGGAATGTGTGACAAACGCTGACTGCCCTCAAGACAAAGCTTGTGCTAATCAGAAATGTAGAGATCCTTGTCCTGGCGTGTGTGGAGTGAATGCTGATTGTCATGTGAGGAGTCACGTTCCAAACTGTGTTTGCTACACTGGCTACATTGGAGATCCCTTTAGAGGATGCCATCAACCACCACCCGAACCTCCTAGGACACAAAGACCTCAAGATCCTTGTCATCCATCTCCATGCGGTCAATACAGCAGCTGTCAAGCAAATAATGGAGTTGCTGTCTGCTCTTGTCTTGCTGGCTACATTGGTTCTCCTCCAAACTGCCGACCTGAATGCGTTTCCAGCTCTGAATGTCCTCTGGATAAGGCGTGCATTCAACAAAAATGTGTCGATCCTTGTCCTGGCCCCTGTGCTTCAAATGCACAATGCAGAGTAGTCAATCACTCACCAATCTGTAGTTGTCCTCAGGACCAAATTGGTGATCCTTTCGTCCGCTGCAATCCTCGCCCTCCACAAGTCAAGGACGTTCCAACAAATCCATGCGTTCCATCTCCATGTGGTGCATACGCAGAATGCAAGGTTTTGAATGAAGTTGCTGCCTGCTCATGTAGTCCTGGATATATTGGTTCACCTCCTAGCTGTCGACCAGAGTGTGTAACGCATGACGAGTGTGCTAACCATTTAGCTTGTATGCAGCAGAAATGTAGAGACCCTTGTCCTGGATCTTGTGGTCAGAATGCCGACTGCCGTGTTCTCAGTCATAACCCACAATGCTACTGTAAAACTGGATACCGAGGAGATCCATTCTTTGGATGTGAGCCTATCCCACCGGAACCTAAACAACCAGTAGTACAAGAAATTGTCAATCCCTGCCATCCCTCACCATGCGGGGACAATGCACGCTGCACTGAAAGAAACGGAGCAGGCTCATGCTCTTGTCTTCCTGAATATTTCGGCGATCCATACACCGGATGTAGACCAGAATGTGTGCTCAACCAAGACTGCCCAAATAATAAGCAATGTCTCAGAAACAAATGCGCTGATCCTTGCGTCGGTGTTTGCGGAAGTAACGCTCAATGCACTGCCTTGAATCACGTTGCTAACTGCCAATGTTTGCCTGGATACAGTGGAGATCCATTCCAGTACTGTTCATTAATACGTAAGTAAAAAACTGCTGATTACTGCATTTACTAAAGGAATCTTTTATTATTCATCAAGCAAGTAAATGTTTTCTCATTTTTTGTCAACAGCTCAAAGAATCGAACCTCGACCAGAACCAACTGATCCCTGCAATCCTTCACCTTGTGGACCAAACAGTCACTGCCGCAATCAAAATGGACTTGCTATTTGCTCATGTCACGCAGAATACATCGGATCACCACCAAATTGTAGGCCAGAGTGTACGTCTAGCTCGGAGTGTGCATTGGATAAAGTTTGTCAGAACTACAAATGTGTGGACCCATGTCCAAGCCCATGTGCTCCAAATGCTGTTTGCCGGGTGGTTAATCACTCACCAATTTGCTCATGTCCGCCTGAACAAACTGGGGATCCATTCTATTCATGCAAACCTGTGCCAAAGGTAGTGGAAGCTCCTAGAGACCCATGTAATCCGAACCCGTGTGGAAATAATGCAGAGTGCAGAGTAGTTAATGGGCAAGCAGCTTGTTCTTGTAGAGCTGGTTACGTTGGAAGTCCTCCATCATGCCGACCAGAGTGCGTTGTTCATTCCGAGTGCGCAAGTGACAAGGCTTGCATGAATAATAAATGTCAAGACCCATGTCCTGGTACATGTGGTTACAACGCTTACTGCAAAGTTCTGAACCACGCTCCACAGTGCTTCTGTGATGCTGGTCACTCTGGTGATCCATACAATGGTTGCACAGTTATCAGGATTGAAGAGCCACCCAGACCTGTTGAAGTCGTTGATCCTTGCAGTCCATCACCTTGTGGTTCAAATGCTCGATGCTCTGTTCGCAATGGTGCTGGAGCTTGTACTTGCATTGAAGATTACACCGGAGATCCATATACTGGCTGTCGCCCAGAATGTGTTCTCAGCACAGACTGCCCCTCTGATAAAGCTTGCCTCCAAAGTAAGTGCAAAGACCCTTGTCGTGGCGTATGCGGTTACAATGCCGTATGCAGTGTACGAAATCACGTCCCAGTTTGCGAATGCTTACCTGGTCACACTGGACAACCGTTTTCTGGCTGTCACGCCATACCGCCACAACAACCACAAAGAGAAGAACCTCCCAGAGATCCTTGTCATCCTACACCATGTGGGCAATACAGTCAGTGCAAGAATATAAATGGAGTTGCCACTTGTTCATGTCTACCTGGCTATATTGGTGCACCACCTTCGTGTCGTCCAGAATGTTTGGCCAACTCTGAGTGTCCATTGGATAAGGCGTGCTCTCAGCAGAAGTGCGTTGATCCATGTCAAACCAGCCCTTGTGCACCGTCAGCCAAATGTCAAGTCATTAATCACAGCCCAATCTGCTCATGTCCATCTGGTTACGAAGGCGATCCCTTTTACAGCTGTAATATCATTGTTCAAAAGATTGAATCCCCTCCACCTAGCGATCCATGTATACCATCTCCATGTGGAAACTATGCTGATTGCCGAGTGCTCAATGGAATTGCCAGTTGTAGTTGTCGCCCAGGTTATGTTGGAAATCCACCAAACTGTCGCCCAGAATGCGTTATCGACTCTGACTGTCCCAGTGACCAGGCTTGCATTCGGGAGAAGTGCAGAAACCCATGTGACGGCACTTGTGGGGTTAATGCCGAGTGTCGAACTCTCAATCACCGAGCACAATGCTTCTGCTGTAAGTTATATACTATTGCTATTATTAAGATGATTATATGAATTTTTGTTTCTTCAAAATTGTTAATATTTTTTTAAAAAAACTTATTTGTTCTATTTTCAGTTTCCGGTTACGAAGGAAATCCTTATGTAGAGTGCAGGTTCACTGTCCGTCAACCACCACCTGAACGACTTGATCCATGTAATCCATCCCCATGCGGTGTCAATGCTGTTTGCAAAGAGAGAAACGGTGCTGGAGCATGTCAATGTATTCCAGAATATTCCGGAGATCCTTACTCAGGTTGTAGGCCAGAATGTACGATCAACAACGATTGCAGCAGAGAGAAAGCTTGCGTCAATCACAAATGTGTCGACCCTTGTCCTGGCGTCTGTGGTCACAATGCGCAGTGTAGCGTTGTTAATCACCATCCGACTTGTACTTGCTATCCAGACCATACAGGCGATCCATTCCGAGCTTGCCATCCTACTCCACCTCCACCACCACCTCAAGAACGACCAAAGATAACAGATCCATGCAATCCATCCCCTTGTGGAAATTACGCAGAGTGTCGCAACCATAATGGTGTCGCCATTTGTTCTTGTAGAGCAGGATATATTGGTGCGCCACCAAACTGCCGGCCAGAATGTGTTGTCAACTCTGATTGTATCCTTACTAGGTCTTGTGCTCAACAAAAATGTACTGATCCTTGTAGTCCATGTAAGTATTTACAACTATATAGTTGTTTCTAAGCTTATATACTCATTACTGTTAAGGCTTCCCATTCAAAGAATCAAATAACCGTAATACCATTTTTTAATTATTTTTTTTTCAGCTCCTTGTGCATCAAATGCTAATTGTAAAGTCATCAATCACAGTCCCATTTGTACCTGCAATTCGGGTTTCAAGGGTGATCCATTCAGTGGATGTGAAAGGGAAGTAGTTATTGAGCAACCAAAGGGAGACCCATGCCAACCTTCGCCTTGTGGTCCTTATTCTGTGTGCCGTGTCATTGGCTCTACTGGTGCATGTTCTTGTGAAGCTGGTTACATTGGAAGACCGCCAAATTGTAGACCTGAATGTGTCCACAACGAAGAATGTCCATCGGATAAAGCATGTCGAAACCAGAGATGTGTTGACCCTTGTGGATCATGTGGAATTAATGCGGAATGTCGTGTTATCAATCACAATGCCAATTGCCAATGCTTACCAGGCTACACGGGTTCTCCTGCTAGTGCCTGTTACGTTGTGGAACAAAGTAGGATTTCAATTATTATGTTTAAAAATTCTCTGAAAATAATTTGATAATTAGTATGAATTTGACTAAAAGTACTGCAATCTATTTTTTCCAGCTACTCTACGCGCAATAACGGAACGACCAGCTAACCCATGTGATCCTTCTCCATGTGGATTAAATGCTTTATGTCGGGTACAAAATGGAGCAGGTTCGTGTTCTTGTAAACCCGGCTACTTTGGTGATCCATACCATGAATGTAAGTTGGAATGTGAGGAAAACTCCCATTGCGACTCTACCAAGGCTTGTATCACGTACAAGTGTAAGGATCCTTGTCCAGGAACTTGTGGATTGTATGCTGACTGCAGTGTACAAAGACATATCCCAGTTTGCACATGTAATGGCAGGAATATTTTTTTAATGTATTTTTTTATATTCATTAAAAAAGCATTTATAATTACGGATTAACTTTCATATTATTTTAGGTCCACCTGGCTACACCGGAAATGCTTTTACGAGATGTCATCCTATTCCACCTGAGCGTAAGCCTCTCTAATTCTTATCCATACAAGGTGTAACGAAACGTCAGGGATTTGTGTTTAGGTAATTGTTTAAATCATCCCGATTATTATTTTCAGCACCCCAGAAAATAGAAAGAACAGATCCCTGCGTGCCTAGTCCATGTGGACCTTACAGTCAAACGCGAAATGCCGGTGACACTTGCCAATGCTCCTGCCTTGCAGGTTACACTGGTGCTCCTCCTAATTGCCGTCCAGAATGTCTTGTCAGCTCAGAATGTGCCCTTGACAAAGCTTGTCAGAATCAAAAATGTGTCGATCCTTGTCCCGGAGTTTGTGGAAGAGAAGCTGTTTGTCGCGTCGTCAATCACAGTCCTTTGTGTTCTTGTCCCCCAGGATACAACGGTGATCCCTTTTCCTATTGTACCCGTGCCCCTCCACCACCCCCACCTCGTGAAATTATAGATCCATGCAATCCATCCCCCTGTGGTCCATACTCAGAATGCAGAGCAATTGGAGATCGTGCCAGCTGTAGTTGTCAACGTAATTACGTCGGTTCTCCTCCGAATTGTCGACCAGAGTGTGCCACCAGCTCAGAATGTGCTAGTCATCTTGCCTGTTCCAACTACAAGTGTGGTGATCCTTGTCCTGGAAGTTGTGGATCGAATGCTCAATGTAACGTCATCAATCATCTACCGGTCTGCACGTGCATTACTGGATACACCGGAAATCCTTTCTCTGCTTGCTACCCCACCCCAACTGAAGCCCCACGACAGGAAGTTACTAATCCATGCAATCCCTCGCCATGCGGTGTTAACGCTATCTGCAAAGAAAGAAATGGTGCCGGAGCATGTCAATGCATTCCCGAACATTTTGGAGATCCATATGCAGGCTGTAGACCAGAGTGTGTTACAAATACGGAATGTCCTAGAGACAAGGCTTGTGTCAATCAGAAATGCGTCGACCCTTGCCCTGGTGTATGTGGAACTAACGCCCAATGTGACGTCTTCAATCACTCTCCAACTTGTACATGTCTCGCCGGTTATGTTGGCGATGCGTTCTATGCATGTCGTAGAGAAGAACCTCCACCACCTCCTCCTCCACGAGCACCAAGAAATCCTTGCGAACCAAACCCCTGCGGTCCATACAGTCACACTCGCAATACAGGTGACACTTGTCAATGCTCCTGCTTACCAAATTACATCGGTTCTCCTCCCTCTTGTCGTCCAGAGTGCGTTGTCAATTCAGAATGTCCCTTGAATCGTGCTTGCGTTCAGATGAAGTGTATTGATCCCTGTCCTGGAGTGTGTGGCTCGAATGCCCGTTGTGACGTTCGCAATCACTCACCAATATGCTCATGTCCACCTGACTACACTGGAGACCCGTTCCGAGGTTGCTATCCTAATCCACCACCTCCACCAGAATTGAAGGCTACGCCAAGACCAGTTGACCCATGTCTTAATAACGGACCATGTGGGCATAATGCTCGCTGTGAGCGATCTGGTGATAGAGCACAATGCTATTGTCTTGAAGGCTACATTGGAAGTCCACCAAACTGTCGACCAGAATGTGTCACTAATGCTGATTGTGCCTCTGACAAGGCATGTAGCCAATATAAATGTAGGGATGTTTGTGGACCTGGAGTTTGCGCTCCATCCGCAACCTGTCAAGCAGTAAACCATGCTGCTGTATGTTCCTGTCCAACTGGAACGACTGGAGATCCATTCTACAGTTGTCAAACATTACCACCTCCTCCACCAGAAAGGAAAGATCCTTGCAATCCATCCCCATGTGGTTCTGGAGCTTACTGCCGCGATGTTGGTGGCGTTGGATCCTGCCAGTGTATTGAAATGTACTTCGGTGACCCTTATACTGGATGTAGACCTGAATGCACGAATGATTACGACTGTCCCAGTAATAAAGCCTGTAAAAATAGCAAATGTGTAGATCCTTGCCCTGGCGTTTGTGGATTGAATGCTCAATGTGAAGTCCGGCAACACGTTCCAATTTGTACTTGTTATCCAGGTAAATAGTTTAAATTATATTCATGAGAAAAGATGCATTGTTATTATTATTTTCTAACCACTATACTTTAATATTTGTAGGTTATCAAGGAAATCCATTCTCGGCTTGTCAAAGAATACCCGACCCTCGTATGTTTTCTCATTTAAATATCAAGCTTATCATGTCTGAATTGTGTAAACATGTTTCTTATTAATTTTGGAATTTAAAAATTGTTTTTGTAGCTCCAGAAAGAAAACGAGATCCATGTGTCCAATCTCCATGCGGTTCTTACAGTCAAGCTCGCAATGTTGGGGATACTTGTCAGTGTTCCTGCTTACCAACTTACATCGGCTCTCCGCCTAATTGCAGACCTGAGTGTACCGTCAACTCAGAATGTCCTCTTGACAAAGCCTGCTCCCAACAAAAGTGTACCGATCCTTGTCTTCTCAATCCCTGCGCTCCAAATGCAGAGTGCAGAGTTCGAAACCATTCTCCAATCTGCTCGTGTCCATCTGGAATGCAAGGAGATCCATTTATTAGATGTTACCCTGTTGTGAAAGAAGTTGTTAGGGAGCCAGAACGGGATCCATGCAATCCGTCACCATGTGGGCAAAATGCCATTTGTACACGTATCGGAGACCGGGCATCTTGTAGTTGTCTACCCAACTACCAAGGCTCACCTCCATTCTGTCGTGCGGAATGTGTTGTGGACTCTGACTGTCCTAGCAGTCTAACCTGCAGGAACATGAAATGTGTTGACCCATGTCCAGGAGCTTGTGGAGTTAATGCTGAGTGCAATGCCATCAATCATTCTCCAGTTTGCAGGTGTATTACGAACTACATTGGAAACCCGCTCAGCTACTGTCATCAACCTCCGCCAGAGCCCAAGCAAGAGATTAGTGATCCATGCAATCCTTCACCTTGTGGAACAAATGCTCGATGTGAAGAGCGAAATGGTGCTGGAGCCTGTACCTGCATTCCAGAACATTTTGGTGATCCATATGTCGCCTGTAAACCTGAATGCTCGGTGAATCAAGACTGTGACAGAACAAAAGCTTGTGTCCGAAATAAATGTGTCGATCCATGTCCGGGTGTTTGCGGAATAAATGCAAGATGCGAAGTCCAGAACCATTATCCAGTCTGTGTCTGTCCAGAAGGTTATGTTGGAGATGCATTTATTGAGTGCCGACCGAAACCGCCTGCACCAACACCTGAACGAGTTATAAGAGATCCTTGTGAACCTACTCCATGCGGACCTTACAGTCAATGTAGAAATTTGAATGACCAGGCTGTTTGCTCCTGTCTCCCGACTTACATTGGAACTCCTCCAAACTGTCGTCCAGAGTGCACCATCAATCCCGACTGTCCACTTGACAAAGCTTGTAAAAATCTGAAATGTGAAGACCCATGCCGAGGTGCTTGTGGTTTCAACTCTGATTGTAAAGTGGTTAATCATCAAGCATTCTGCAGTTGTCGAAGTGGCTTCCAAGGAGACCCATTCTCTGGATGTCAACGAATTCCACCACCTCCTCCACCAGATATAATAAGACAACCTCCAAGTGACCCTTGTGTACCATCCCCTTGTGGAACAAACGCTGACTGTACAGCTATTGGAGATAGAGCTCAGTGCACTTGTCGACCAACGTATATCGGTTCTCCGCCTAACTGCCGTCCTGAATGTACTGCCAATTCGGATTGTCCTAGTCATTTGGCTTGTATCCGACAGAAATGTGCAGACCCTTGTCCTGGATCTTGCGGTACAAATGCAATTTGTTCCGTCGTTAATCACAGTCCGATTTGCACTTGCCTTGCTGGATATATTGGGGATGCCTTTTCATACTGCTATCAAGAACCTAAACGTAAGTCATCAAAATCCGTGTAGTTTAGTTTAGTTCAATTGAGCGTTTATTGAGCTTTAAACATTTACATGCGTTCTTTATTTCTCTAGGAATTGAACAACCCACCGATCCATGCTCACCTACGCCATGTGGATCTAATGCTCAGTGCCATAATAGAAATGGTGTCGGGGCTTGTACCTGTCTTCCAGAATACTTTGGTGATCCATATGCCGGTTGCAAACCTGAATGTGTGACCAATTCAGAGTGCCCAAGTCACAAAGCTTGCCGTCGTAACAAATGTGAAGATCCTTGCCCAGGTACGTTTTCATGCTATTATTGAAGAAAAAAATATCTTGAACGTAGTATGATGTATAAAAAATACTAATAAATTATTAAATATTTTTATTTTTATTTTTAGGTGTTTGCGGAGTAAACGCTTTGTGCCGTGTAGTAAATCATGTTCCAAACTGTGAATGTATTGACGGCTATGAAGGTAACCCGTTCAGTGCTTGTCATCCGATTCCACCACCTCCACGTACACCGATAAAAAGAACTGATCCGTGTCAACCAAATCCATGCGGTCCGTACAGTCAATCTCGAAATGCTGGGGATACTTGCCAGTGCTCTTGTCTTCCCACATACACTGGAAATGCTCCATTCTGTCGTCCAGAATGTACAGTCAACAGTGATTGCCCTCTGAGTCAAGCTTGTCGAAACCAGAAATGTGTTGACCCATGTCCAGCTTGTGGGGATGGTGCGGAATGTAGAGCAATCAGTCATAGCGCCATTTGCTCGTGTCCATCAGGCTATGAGGGGGATCCATTCATTGCTTGCAGAAGAATTCCGCTACCACCACCTACCAGAGTTCCGCCACCTCAACAAACTGCCAACCCTTGTGTGCCATCGCCTTGTGGTCCGAATGCAGACTGTAGACCAACTGGGCCTACTCCAACTTGCTCTTGTAGAGCTGGATATATTGGTTCTCCTCCAAACTGTCGCCCAGAATGTGTTTCCCATGATGAATGTTCCAGCATTCACGCTTGTATTCAAAACAAATGCTGAGACCCTTGCCGTGGTGCTTGTGGCTATGATGCAGAGTGCCACGTTATCAATCACACTCCAATCTGTACTTGTCTACCAGGCTACGAGGGAGATCCGTTCAGAGGATGCTCGAGAGTTATTGTTAGACAACCTCCTCAACCCAGAGATCCATGTCCAACCTGTGGCTCCAACGCCCACTGTGAGCGTCAAGGAGACTCTGGCTATTGTAAATGTGACCCAGAGTATTTTGGAGACCCATACGTCGGCTGCAAACCTGAATGCGTTCTTAACACTGACTGTCCTTCTCACAAAGCTTGTCGAAATTACAAATGTGCTGATCCGTGCATTGGAACTTGTGGCATTCAAGCTACTTGTACTGTTCGAAATCATTCTCCAATTTGCACATGTAAGTTTTTTTCGCAATGCTAGAGAGAAAAATTTCCATGAATATGAGTTGAATCCTAACCATTTGATTTTAACCTTTTTAGGTAACGAAGGCTACATAGGAGATCCATTCGTGGAATGTCGTATCCGACCAACTGATCCACCTCCACTTATCAGGCGAAGACTGATTCCGCCTCCACCACGTAAGTAGAACAATCTGTAGGCTTCGCAAAAAATATATATAAATGATACGGGAGGGGAACAAAAAATTAATTGAGTTGTCGCTTTGCAGCAGAACTACGAAACCCTTGTCAGCCTTCACCATGTGGTGAAAACGCCATATGCACACCAAACGGAGAGGTCGGCTCATGCAAGTGTCCATCTAATTATCTCGGAGATCCATACGTACGTTGTCGCCCAGTTTGTCTGGTTAACTCTGATTGTCCTAGTGACCGTTTCTGTTTCCAACAATTACGCTGCGACGATCCTTGTCCAGGAACTTGTGGTGTTAACGCAGAATGTCGAGCTGTTAATCATCGAGCTCAATGTGAATGCATTCCTGGCTACACTGGAAATCCATTTTCGCACTGTAGCCGTATCATAGTGAACATCCCAAGTGAGCCTGTCAAGCCGCCACCCAGAATTGTGTGTGGAACAAACGCATTGACCACTTATAACAATGATCAGACAGTATGTCGCTGTCCACCAGAATACCAGGGTGACCCTTATGTATCCTGCAGACCGGAATGTGTTACCGATGATGAATGTGACAGGACAAAGGCTTGCGTCAGAAACAAATGTGTTAACCCCTGTTCGTCTGGTATTTGCGGTTACCGAGCAGTTTGCGAAGTGAGGAACCATCGTGCCACCTGCACTTGTCCAAATGGTCTGACAGGAAATCCATTCTCATCCTGTAGTGAAGTCAGAGGTAATTTATAAGAATCCAAACTTAAATTAAATTGTAGTTGGAAAAGGAGTTTATTAATTTAGGTGGGTAATTTGTTTTCTCGTATAGTTCCACCAACCCCTGAACCAGTAGTAGATCCATGCAATCCATCTCCTTGTGGGGTCAATGCCCAATGTTCTTCCCGACCTGGCTCCCGTCATGCCACCTGCTCTTGTCCACCTCACCTGCAATACGGCTCTCCTTATATCGAATGCAAACCTGAATGTGTGCTCAACCCTGACTGTGCAAATCATCTTGCATGTATCTCTCAAAGATGCGTCGATCCTTGTCCTGGTGCTTGCGGAATTAATGCTCTATGCCGCGCAGTAAATCATCATGCCCAATGCTACTGTCCACCAGGAATGGAAGGAAATGCTAGGTCTCGATGTGAAGAGCCTCGCGCACCCCCTAAACCAAGACCAGAATGTGAGGTCGACCCAGACTGTCCAAATGATAAGGCTTGTGTTCGAAATAAATGTCAAGATCCTTGCTTTGCCACTATTTGTGCTCCTAACGCAGAGTGTCGTGCTGTCAACCATCGTGCTGTTTGCACTTGTCGCGAAGGTGAAACAGGCGACCCATACAGCCGCTGTTATCAAAGTGAGCCATGCATTTTTCGATAGATTAAACGATTCTTTTCCCCATTTTAAATGTAAAGAAAGTTTACTAATTCATTTTGTTCATGATTGTTGCAGTTGGATGTAGAAGTGATTCAGAATGCTCATACGAGCAATCCTGCATCAACAAAGATTGTGTTAATCCTTGCCTGTACGATAGATGTGGTACCAACGCGGAATGCCGAGCATCCGCTCACCGAGCCCAATGCTACTGCCCAGAACGATTCTACGGTAACCCAAGGATCCGTTGTGAAAGACCTCAGTGTATTAGCGACGAGGAGTGTCCTTACTATTTGGCTTGTATCGATCAAAAGTGTGCTGACCCATGCAAGTGTGCACCAGAAGCGAAATGCACAGTCTTCAACCATCGCCCATCTTGCAGTTGTCCTCCGGGTACAACTGGTAATCCAGCTGTGCGTTGCACTGAAGTAAAGATTGAACAACCCAAGTACGAATGCGAAGTTGACGGTGACTGTCCAAGCAAGCTTGCTTGCATCGAACATCATTGTACTGATCCGTGCAGATATGGAAAACCATGTGGAATAAATGCAGTTTGTACGGTTCAGGATACCCTACCAAATCGTCTTATGACATGCCAGTGTCTGCCAGGTTACATTGGCAACGCAAGAGTAGAATGCAGATTACGTAAGTCATTCTCAGTTGTCCTTCCTCCGACCCTCCCCATATTCTTCGCACATAATGAAATGAAAGAATTTACTAATGAATTCTCTAACAAACTTAAAAAAAATACTCTAATTTACATTTAATAACTTTTTGCAGTGTTCACAAAAAAATTGTCAATTTGAGATCATAAACAGTTTTACTACAAGGATTCAGTTTTGAATCGTTAAATTTACCACTTGACACAAATGCTAATAATAATCTAAATATTAACCATGGTTTCCATCTGTTTACAGATTTCTAACAGATCACAAATCACAAGAGCAGTTACCAACAAAAACTTATCCTCATCACGTCCAATTCAGCAACACTACTAGTCCATACTTGACCAATTAATAATTTACAACACAAAGACAAATTTTCAGAAACTACCCGATTGTGATATATAAAAGATATAACAATTTAATGTGTGTGCGTGTGAGTGTGAATGGAGAGTGCACAAATAAGATACTAAACTTAAGAACCCCTAGAGTTAATATTAGTTGTATTATCCCATTTCTTCTGTTGCTGGAGAGAGATATAGGCATTCTTAATTAATTCACACATTTTTCACAATATTAACCAAAATCAAGTAATCATTTTCGTTAACAAACTTTTTTGCCTAAAAAGTCAGTCAACTCTCTTCCTGATGAGGAAATGGGAACGAGTTCCTTTTTCTTTATTTGATACTCATTCGGATCTCTGGGTTATTTTTTTCATTATCAGAACCCACACCGTCACCAGGTTGTACTAGTGACGGAGATTGCTCATCCAGAGAAGCTTGCCGACGCGGTCAATGCGTCAATCCTTGCCGAGTTGCCAACCCTTGTGCTCAAAACGCGGAATGTGAAGCTATCAGTCATACAGCCGTTTGCAAATGTCCTCCCGGACTCTTTGGGGATCCATATAGGAGTTGCTA
Source organism: Sinodicranocentrus sp. ZH6 (assembly GCA_027743935.1). NCBI lineage: Eukaryota > Metazoa > Arthropoda > Collembola > Entomobryomorpha > Entomobryidae > Sinodicranocentrus > Sinodicranocentrus sp. ZH6. The sequence goes on from JAHZNA010002678.1 coordinate 27,261, forward strand.
TCCAAGTAAGTGAACTCTAAAACTGAGAAAGTTTATTACTCAGAAATCTGCTAGAAGAAAAAAATACTGACTTAAAAATTATCAGCTTCCGTTATTTATTTTGTACGGTCAGTACGTTTTTTAAATTGCATTAAGAAGCTTCTTTTTTTTTCCAATAATTTTATCAATTTTTTTAGTGAATCGAATATCTCTATTATATAAGTATATATTTACTTTTTGAGTATTTAAATCCGCATTTTGGGATTATACAAGCTGCGCATTTCTACCACTACTATAGCAAAACGTAATATTATATAATACCATTTTTGCCTGACAACTTACATTACGCACGTTAACTAATCAAATAATTTTTACATTTGACATACATGCCGCAATTTACGTAAGTAATCCTAATAATAATCGGCTAAGCTACAGAAAATCTTTGATTAGTGAATCACAAGACAAGTCATGATATAAACATAATATACTTTTCGCATCATAACAAACATAATACACATTTATAATAATTTGACTATGAAACTAACCTGTGATGATGTAGCCGCACCCCGACCTGGAAGACAGTGCGCTGCTGATGTTGACTGTAACAATATCAATGCATGTTTGGAAAGCCAGTGCCAAAACCCCTGCTTTGTTGCTAACCCTTGTCCTGAAACGACTATTTGCAAACCGTTCGAACACAAGCCATTTTGCTGCCCCCAATCTGTCGAAAATAACGAAGGGGTTGAGTGCTACTCAGGTATAATCTTAAATGCTGTGTTGCGTTCCTCGCTTTGTAGATCCGCTCTCAAAATAACATCACACGATTCTGTAGTAGACATGTTAATACAATACATTTATATATATATCCCTAACAGAAATTATATAACCTCAACACTTCATTTGTACAAACACTCTCAGTAACCACCTGCAAACATGTAGAACAATACCGTAAAACTTCAAACAGAAATGCAGCCTTACTAATAATATTTTTTAGCTCTCTGCCTATTGCCTCGCGTTGTAATGCTTGAATTGCTCCTCATTTTCAATTTTTCGTGGTCTCCACCCAACTCAAAAATGGTTTTGTGAGACCTCGCCTTACTTGAAAGGAAGTTTTACGGTAGTAGGCTACTCATCGTTGAATGGGCAGAAAGCACTAATAACACATATGTGGAAAATTTTCTTCCAGGCGAGAAACCACAGTGTACACATGACAGTGACTGTCTTCAATCGGAAGCTTGTGTGTCGCAAGTTTGCCGTGACCCGTGTGCTGTACAAAACCCATGTGGAACAAGCGCAATTTGCAGAGCCAGTTCTCACCGCCCACTTTGCATTTGTCCTCAAGGATGGGCTGGTAACCCGCAAGTCCGTTGTTATAAACGTAAGTAATAATTATATTAGGATCAACAAAGTAAAATAAAGACTGATTTTTTTGCATAAAAACCTTTTCCACACAATTACTATAATCATTTTTAATCATTTTTTAGCTGAATGTACCAGTGACCCAGACTGCCCTCAAGATCGTCAATGTCTTAATGAAAAATGTGTTGATCCTTGTACACATGGAACTGTATGCGCTCCAACAGCCAGATGTCGTGCAGTCTCCCATCGTAGTCAATGCTATTGTCCTCCAGGCACCCAAGGAAATCCTCTGGAAGCTTGTGTCACCGTCGGATGCCAGTCGAATGATGACTGCGCACAGGACGAAGCGTGCGACCCACTCAATCGTCTTTGCAGACAGGTTTGCACTCCAGGCAAATGCGCTCCAGAAGCTTACTGCGAAGGAAGGAATCATCTACCAATCTGCACATGCCGAACAGGCACCTTTGGCGATCCTTATGTTAGATGTCGAGAAGAGCCTAGACCCACCAGTGCTCCATCTAGAGAATGCGAGGAAGACGCCAATTGTCGCAGTCATCTTACTTGTGTCAATGGTAATTGTGTAGATCCATGCTCTACTGGAACACCTTGCAGTCCATCGCAGGAGTGTCGGGTTTTAGATACCTCTCCATTCCGGTCGGTAGTATGCCAGTGCCCACCCGACACAACGTTTACAAAGAACGGCCTTTGCTTGAAAATTGGTAAGCTGAGATATTCCTCGTGAAAACCCTGACTACGACAAAGCATCATTACATCATTCTAATGTTATTTTTTGGTACAGAAACGACCACATCTGGATGCAAATCTGACGGTGAATGTCTACTCTACGAAAGATGCTCTCAAGGCAAGTGCGTTGACGCCTGCTTATTGGAAGCTTGCGGAGTGAACGCTCTCTGTAAATCAGTCAACCATCAAGGCATTTGCAGTTGTCCTCAAGGTTACGAAGGAAATCCAAGAGTTCATTGCACTGGTATAAATACTTATGAATCTATTTTATCATAGATCGTCCGACTTTTATTGATTTATTGATTAAGTTCAGAATGATATGAGAATGCTCAAAAAATTGAAATGTTATATGGCCCTCATCATGTCAATTGTGCTAACGTGCGCTTGCTTCTTCACAGTCCCCAGAATACCACCCCAATACGAATGTACAAGAGATTACGACTGTCCCACCGACCAGGCTTGTGTCAGTCGAGCTTGTGTCGATCCTTGCCCACTAGAGAAATGTGCAAGGAGCGCGTTGTGTCATGTAACAAATCATAGTCCAATTTGTAGATGTCCTCAAGGTCAAATTGGTGATCCAAGAGTGGAGTGTACTTTCCCCGATCCACGTAAGACTTCCTAATCCTCCTCAACTTCCACTCACTCACTCACTCACACTTTTTTTCTCATTTGAGAAACAGAAACGGTGAAGCAAACTTTTGCAAGGTTTATTTCCATTCGCTGATGCTGTAAATATAAAGTAAAAAATTGCGCTTGCAAAATTCGTCACTCTGATGGAATTGGAATCCTACCTTGCTGTGTTTGTCTTCCCTTTTTGCGTTTTTCCAAAACTGCACACGAACTAACACGGAATTGACAAAACACCATCATGGAAAATGTTCTCAATGCTCTCTCTTGATGAAATTGGAAACTGTTTTTTCCTATAGCGCCGTTGACTGTGGGCTGCAGCTCCAATGCTGACTGTCCATCAGACAAAGCCTGTTTGAACAAGGCTTGTGTTGACCCCTGCGACTGTGGGCCGAATGCTCAGTGCAGAGTGGTCAATCATTATGGTATTTGCATGTGTCCTGAAGGCTACTCCGGAAATCCAAATGTGGGATGCCGCCAATGTAAGATTTTTTTCTTCCACGTTTCCTCCACCAACTCACACTCGCACTGTTTTGCTTCCACTAACTGTCTCCTCTACAACAACGAAAGCAATTTAAACTTTTCACATTCGAAATTTGTTTTTGCATCTTTTTCACACATTTTCATTTCAAGTGTTTTACGTTTCGTTTTCCTTTTTCACTCACTTGTCCTTCGGTTGTCTCCAGTCTTGTTGCGACTTGTCGCCCAATTCTGCTCTTATATTCATCTTGGTTCTTCTACGCCTCTTCTATAATGCTTCTTCAATCGTCTATTCTTTTACCTGGAGTTTCTTCTTTAACTACATTTTACTAAGTTTAATATATGCCTAACCATAAAAGGTATTTGTCGGGTTACACACCTTTACTAAACTGGCATTTCGTAAAAGCGCTACTGACTCGGATATATCCTAATTTGGGAAATGATATGATACTGCTAAAAAGTACTAAACATCCTCTGGAGAAGGACCTTTGCTCACTACTGAATTTCAAAAAAGAAATAATTTGTTCATGTAAATAAAATGTTTTCCCCTTGCCAACAATTCGCAGCGGGCTGCTCCAGCGACTTCGAATGCGCTGATGATCAAATGTGCCAAAACAGACAGTGCGTAGTGGCGTGTAGGTACCGCAACCCTTGCGCACTTACAGCCAATTGTGTATCCAAATCGCACCGCGCGAACTGCGAATGTCCTCCAGGCTATGAAGGTGATCCATTCGTGAGATGTGAACCAGAAGGCTGTCGAACACATCAAGACTGTCCCTTTAATCGAGTTTGCACTGCGAAAAAATGTGTGGATCCTTGTGTATACGAAAATAGATGCGCTCCGAATGCCGAATGCATTGCCACAAATCACGCTGCCGTATGCAGATGTCCAGATCACTTACCCCGGGGAAATCCTTCCTCCTTCTGTGAAAAGCTTGACGTTCAAGTTGAACCTCCAGAATGCACACAGGATTTCGAGTGCTCGCGAGATCTTGCCTGTATCAATGATAAATGCGTAAACCCCTGCAGGGAAATTGCTCCTTGTGACTCTAGTGCCATTTGTAAAGTTATCAATTCAGTTCCTGTTAGAACAATGATGTGTGTTTGTCCTGATAACTGGGCTCCTAATGAGAACGGTCAGTGTCGACCTATTCAACCGGCACTACCTACTCCAGGCTGTACCTCAGACAGTGAATGCCCATCGACTGAAGCGTGTGTGAATGGAGTATGTCGCGACCCCTGTGACTGTGGAAGGAATGCTCAGTGTTTTGTCAGAAATCATCGCGCTGTTTGTTCCTGTAAAGAGGGTCATGAAGGAAATGCAAATATTGCTTGTTATCCAGGTAAAATCGTATTCTCTAATTAAAAACCGTTAGGCACAAACTTAATTGCCACATTGACTTTATGTATTCAAACTTTTCTTTACATTTTCAGTGGGATGCCGATCTGACTCTGAATGCGACTCAAATAAGGCTTGTATGAAGGGTGAATGCGTCAATCCTTGTTTACTTGACCAAACTTGCGGCTCGAATGCTGAATGCTTCGTTCCAAATCACCGAGCAGAATGCAAATGTCGCGCTGGCTTCCGTGGAAACCCTTACGAATCTTGTTATGTTATTGGCTGTCGGTCTGACTCTGATTGTCCGTCTGACAAAGCTTGCATCAACTCCGACTGTCGCCACCCATGTCTCAACAAAAACCCTTGTGCACCAGCAAACTCTCAATGTTTCAATGAAAACCATCAAGCGGTGTGCAGATGCGAGCCTGGATTTGTTGGCCATCCTTACTTTTCATGCGATCCTGAGCCCAAACCCGAATGCATTATAGATAGCGACTGTCCCTCGCAATTGGCTTGTATAGACGACAAGTGCCAAAACCCTTGTAGAGTCATTGTCCCTTGTACTTCTCCAGCAGTTTGTCGTGTGATTGACTCATCACCAGTTAGAACAATGATATGTGAATGCCCTGACGGTTACGTTGGCGGCAATGATGCTACCTGCCGCCCTGTGAAACCACTCGAACCTATAGGCTGTAGAAATGATAACGAATGTAGTACGGAACTGGCTTGCTTTTATGGCATATGCCGAAACCCATGTCAGTGTGGACCCAATGCGGATTGTAAAATTTTCAATCACAAACCCGTCTGCTCCTGTTTGGAAGGATATGACGGAAATCCAGATGTTGGTTGTCATCCAGGTATGCTCAGAAACTATGAATATGTCTTCCAAAAATAAATTATATGTTTGTGTATTTAAAACATCTCAATTAATTTTATTTCTTTTTGTTTCTCACAGTTGGCTGCCGATCAAACAATGAATGTCCCACAACTCACGCTTGCGTTAACAGAAACTGCGAACCAGTTTGCGCTCCGTCACCCTTGCCACCATGCGGTGTGGGTGCTAATTGTCACGGAATCGCGCATCAAGCTATTTGTCAGTGTCCAATAGGCACGCGAGGGGATCCTTTTGTGTCTTGCATAACTATCGGTTGCCAGGCAAATAATGAATGTCCAAGTGATAAAGCTTGTATAAATGGACGTTGCGAAAGTCCATGCGCTGTAAATGATGTATGCGTTGCTCCATCGGAATGCAAAGCGTACGATCATAAAGTAGACTGCACGTGTCCACCTGGATTTGTGGGCAATCGAGGCACAAGTTGTCAACAGGGTATACATTTTTACCAGACTTCTTCTTATTCTTCTATTTCTATCTTGAAAAAAAATCTTCTTCATTCCATTTTTCTGTGTTTCTGATGAAATGAAATTTATTTATGTAATATAGTCAAAGTTGGATGCGAAAATGATGGGGAATGCCCATCTCAGCTTGCGTGTATCAATGCACAATGTAAAAATCCATGCGTAGAAGGAAAACCATGTGGAGTAAATGCGGAATGTCGCGTACTTGACACACTCCCTGTGAGAACCATGATATGCGAGTGCTTACCTGGCTATCGTGGTAATGCTGCTGTGCAGTGTGACCTTCGTAAGAGCGCGTTTATTTCCCTTCTCTTCAGTTTTACCTAACCTTCCTAACTCCTCCGAGCACAATTTGCACATGATTGAGATTTTAATGTTGAGACGAGGGCCTAATATGTATTAACGAATGCTAACCAAATTTTCTTTTAGAAACAGCAAAGATTGCTATTGTGCAGAAAGGTGTGTTAAGTGGATTTGTGTTGATATATATTATGTCTTTTATAGCTCCAAAATGCGACAGTGAGAGGGGATATGTGCTTGACGATCGAGGAAACTGCGCGTGTCCAACAGGCTATGGCATTGATGACGATGGAAACTGCCAACCATGTCCGATTGACAAAGGTATGCGATGAATTTAATACAAAATATTGGATTTTTATTGCAAAGAAATTTTTAACTCATTTCTTTAAAATGCTTTATTCTCTACAGGTTTTAGACTCAACGAGAACGGTAGATGTATATGCGCTACAGACAGGAACTTTGTGCTGGATTCTCAAGGCAATTGTATTTGCCCAGAGGACCAAGGTTATCTGGTTAGAAACGGGGTTTGCGAGCCAATACCACCAGATTGCAAAGCTGATTCGGACTGTCCTCTTGACAAGTTCTGCTATGTTGCGAATGGAACGTGTGTTAACCCATGCGCATCTAGAGTGTGTGGTACTAATGCATCTTGTGCACCTGTTGACCATCAAGCTGTGTGCTTGTGTCCTCCAGGATGGGAGGGAAAGCCGGAAGTTTATTGCAGAAAACGTATGAAGCCCTTTTTTATTTTTTCTCCTACCTCTATACCTTATGTATCGCATTCATAAAAAGCATATTTGCAATGTTTACTCATTCTTTCACAATTCCTTACAGCGCTCACTGATCTTCGAACTGACTTCCCACAACCAGAAATGGTCGTCAACTGCCTTGCGGATGGAATTCAAGTTGATGTCTATATGCCACCCTTAAACAACTCGGACTTTAATGGACTGCTTTACGTCAAGGGTCACTCGAAAGATCCAAATTGTAGAAAATCTGTGCAATATTTCGCTGGACCAGTAGATTATCAAAGTTAAATTCGGCTCATGCGGGTTGATGCATGTTGACGTAAGTGGAGAAAGCACTTTTTTCTCAATCTCAAACTCAGTTCACCAATCTTGTAGTGTGTAAAATATGTATATATTTTAAAATGCAAATGAAACTGTAGGGCGAAGCTGGATTCATCCTTGTCATTCAAAAACATCCCAAACTAGTGACATTTAACGCTCAAGCCTATCACATCAAATGTGTATACATGACTGGAGAAAAGACCATCACTCTTGGCTTCAACGTGTCCATGCTGACGACCGCTGGAACAATTGCCAACACCGGACCACCGCCAACTTGCTTGATGAAAATTGTTGCTGCTAGTGGAGGAGAAATCAACTCTGCGGAAATTGGAGAATCGCTAATGCTTAGAGTAGAGGTACAACCATCATCCATTTACGGAGGTTTTGCTAGGCAGTGTGTAGCCAAAACTATGGAAGGAGACGGAGAGAATGAGTACTTGGTTACGGATGACAATGGTTGTGCAACGGATCCATCAATATTTGGCGAATGGGAGATTGAACCAGACTCTCAAACGCTGCTTGCGCATTTTAACGCCTTCAAGTTCCCAAGTAGTAGCAGTATTAAATTCCAATGTAACGTTAGAGTATGCTTCGGCAGGTGTCAACCGGTAAGTTTCGACCTACTTAACTGGAACATTTTTAGTGGAAGAAGGAATCTCAAAAGTATATGTTAATACACTGCAGGTGAACTGTCGAGGACAAAATGCATTTGGCCGTAGAAAACGTCAAGTATTTGACGACACAAGCTCGAGTCTTTCTTCTCAGTTGACAGCTTTCGAAGGGCAGCTTCGCGAAGAAGTCACTGTACA